>PVJX010018023.1:0-37462 GCA_004027295.1 Dolichotis patagonum
AGCGAGCATGCTTGGACCCTTTATCAAAGATGGGGTGGTTGAGTGAGTTTGCGGTTGTGGTTGTATCTTCCAATCTATTCCACTGATCCTCGGGTCTGTTTCTATTCCAGTGCCATACTGACTTTATCACTGTAGCTTTGTAGTATAATTTTAAGTCAGGGATTGTGATGCCTCCTTGCCTTGCCTTTGTTGCTTAGAATTGCCTTTGCTATTCTAGGGATGACCTTCTATCTTAAGACTGACTTGAAGAATTGAATATTCTCTTTTCCTTTAAGAAAAAAACAGTCAAGAAGCAAACAAAACTGAAAGAACAACAACATAAACAATACAACAATAACAAAAACAATAGCTATATAGATTTTCAAAACAAGATGATAGGAATTTAAAAATGGTTGTTATACTGCATATAGTTATTGTCAAAATAGTTGCTCAGGTTACCAGATACAGGAATAAAACAGTAAAATGGAACAAAACATTGTATTTCAACAACAAGACAGGAGGAAGTCCCCCACAGTTGCCACAGTGCACACTGCCATCCTCCAAATAGATGCCCAGACCACCAGTCCCAGGCCTGCAGAGTCAACCAAACAATACAAACATCAAATTATCCCTTTCACCTCAGTTGCTATCATCTCACCTTGTGTTTCTCTGAATCGGCCAGTTGCTTACCAGAGGGCTTGGGGTGGTATACCTTTCCATGAGCCAGGCTCTGCCATGAGGAGCAGGAATAGACTCAGCAAGAAGACAAACCACACCTTCTCATGAGCCAGCCTCTGCCATGGGGAGAGCAAAGAGACTCAGCAAGAAGATGAACTGTGCCTTCCTGTGAGCCAGGCCCCACCACTGTGAATGGGAACAGACTCAGAGAGAATTGAATATTCCGAACTAAATCTTTTTAAAGGTCCACATGGGAAGGGGGACAAAGATGGTGGACAATGAAGGAAAGTACCTCCACACAGTTGGTCCCATTATGGGTGGTGACTGGCATCATTTGATTGATCTTACCCTGCTTCATCTCACAGATGTGACTGTCCACAAAGAAGACAGATATGTTCATCTTTGAGATCCATCTCTTTATCCTCTTTGGCTGGAAATGTCTACTCCTTGGTAGCCAAGTGCCAGCTTTCACAGCTTGTGCTTCTCTGGAATTCTGCTTATCTGGAATTGATTTCAAGAAATTCACCTCTGTCTACCATCTACCTCTTTATAGGAATTAGCAATGGCTGCTCCATCTCCCTATCAGGTTCATCTGTGACTGTAGAAAAAGGGATTTCTTTTTTGTGTGTTAACCAAATGGGAAGGGAAAAATTTGGAGAACCTTAAATAGTAAATAAAAGATAACCTCCTTATGCCTGGTTTTATTCTTACTTTCCCCAAAGCTCTTCCTAACCCTTACTTTAGTATTCTTCCTTATCTTTTCTTAAACTATAGGTGCACAAACATTGGCTTTCCCAATGGAGTTTTGCAATAATGGTCTGGCTATTACGGAAAAGAGTAATGCTATTTCTTTTTCATCAATGAAGCAATTAAAATTTAGAAAGAAAGACTGTCAAAACAAAGTTACAAAGGATCTCGTGGCAAGGATATCTGCAGAATCCAGATGTCCTTCCTCGGATTTGAGTTTTCCTTGTCATTCACTCAGGTAGGGACCAGACTTTGATTGGAAAGATGGCTTAGAATGCATGAGATGATTTCATCTCTATGGGTCTGTCTACATGGAAGTAGTGAAGCTTCAGGTGGTGAGGTCTGCAGTACCTCCACTATCATTAGGGCCTGAAGCAGGTGGGGCTTCTTTTGGGTGATGCTAGATATTTTTTCCCAAAACACTTTAGAGAAATAAGGCTTTACTCTCTTCCTATTAAGTCCAAGTTCAAATCAACATTTGCATACAAACACTCCCTGACTTACAATGGGTTTAAATCCCAATAACCCTGTAATAAGTAGAAAATATGTAAATTGGAGGTATATTCAATACTCTCACCTCCAAATATCCAAGCTTAGTATCACAGCACTCTATAGAGTATCAACAATTCTTCTTGTGTATTAGTCAGCTTTTGTTGCTGAGACACATTACCTGACACCCACAGGTTAAAGAAGGAAATATTTCATTTAGCTCAGTTTCAAAAGTTTTTCCATAAAGGGTCAGCAGACTCCAAGGCAGAAATGTCATGAAGGAAGGGTGCGGTAAACCAAAGTCACTCAGTTCCCAGCAAATGGAAAGCAGAGAAGAGCAGAGCAGAGCAGAGGAACAGTGCTAAAGAGAGGGGAGAGACCAGACATAGACGTCCAGGGTCTCACCTCCATGAGTCACCCAAACACACATAGAAGTTTGCTTCATCAATCCTTGGCACATCCCAAAGCCAATCCAACTGAACACTCCTGCTAACCAGAGCTAGCTCTGGAAATGCCCAAAATTCAATGCTATTACTATATCTTCTACTAAACACATATCACTTTTGCATCATCATAAAGTCAACAGTCAAACAATTTTAAGTCAGTGAACATCTGTAGTCTCTGTTTAATACTTACTTTTACTTACGTGAGGTCTCCAGAATATTGTTGCCGCTGATATTTGCTGTGAGACAGTCTGAGAAGGAAGGTTCAGGGTAATCCGTGCTGTCATAGTAGGGTGGGATAGTTGTCTTAACCTGTCAGTAGTGATGCAGATGTGATAAAAAGAGTCACTACACCTTCTTGTCACTCAAACATAGAAAGTGTAATCCTTCTGAGAAGAACTTCAGCCCCTACAGCTATCGCTATCACTATCAGAATTACCCTGAAATATCTGTAAAATGATTATGTGAAGGGAAAGCCAAGTAGGATTTTTTTGAGTAGTTGCTCATGTGAAATGGTGATGTCATATAATAAAAAATAATTGGTACAGATAAGGTTTACTGAGCGTTCACTGTGTGCATGAATGCTTTACATGTATGAGTCAGTATAGGCAGAGTATAATAAGAAAATCGCTTTTTATATCAGCTTCCTATTCTGTTATAATAAATTACCACAAATTTAGTGACTTAAAATAACATTTGTTTTACAGTTTAGTAGGTCAATAGTCTGACATGAGTGGTATCAGAGTAAAATTAATTCAATGACAGGGTTACATTCTTTTCAAAGGAAAGGAAATCTCTGCCTCCTCACTCATTCAGGTTGTTGGTGTAATTTGGTCCCTATGGTTGTAGCATTCAGGTTGCTCTTCACTAGAAGCTGAGGCCCCACTTCCCAGTTCCTAAAGGCATCTGGATACATTGGCTTATCACCCCCGTCATTCACCTTTGGAGCCCCCCAGCATGTGGAGCCCTCTTCCCGAGGCAACACTCTGACCTCATCAGTAAAGTTCTCTGCTTCAAAGGACTGGTTGGATTAAATTAGATTCCCCTAAATACCCAGGATAATTTCATATCCCCAAGCTCATACCTAAACCACCTCTGCAACTTCCCTTTTGTCATGTAAAGAAACATATTCAAGGGATTAAGGTGTAGATGTCATTCTACTTACTCATCCCTAGAGTTCCAGTGGCTTCACACAATAAAAATTTGTGTCTCAGCGCTATAACATGTAGTGCTTGCACTGAAATTTGCCTTTTGTATTTCTCCCAGTTAGAATGTGCAATATTTTAGGTCAAATACTGTTGCTAGATCAAGTAAAATGGCGACTTCTACAGGGTGGAGGGAGACAAGGCCTGACTGGGGTGGGTTTAGAGATAATGGTTGGAGAGTAAGTGATGAGAATAAGTACAGACAACTCTCATTATTTTTGTTTCCTATACCAGAAATTTAAAGACCAGCATTGTCTAGGCAGAGCTGAGAGTGGCCTCTGGAAAAACTGAAAAGTTGTGAAAGTTGATAAAGTTTGGGAGTCAGTTTATTGGGAAAGAACTGCAAACTGGCACTCAGAGTGTCTAGAATCAGACTGCCGATTTATTTCTCCAGATACTTACGTGACTACAAAATAAATCCTTGGTGTCATGTACAGATGATGTAGTTAATATGTAATATGTATATACATACAATTTTATAATATTTTATATACATAACGTGTCTAACATAGATTTAAACATATTTGTAGAAACGATTAAGTCAAACAAAAAGTACAGTATACAAAAAAATACAAGGTTATAACAGAGACTTGATCAAGGACTACACTTGAGAATAAATTAGTCTATGTTAAATTAGTCCTCCACTATGCTATACGTTCAGCTACTCCTGGAGCACAGGATAATATGTACAGTATGAAGACAACAATCAGAGTAGCCTACACTCATTACAATGTTGGGTATGGAATCAGGTCTTCTTAGGCTTCGAGATAAATTCTTAGGAGATACAATCAGAAGAAAATAGTACCGGGGAAGGCAGACATGACTTTAACTCCCAGGGTTCAAGCCTGAGAGACCAGATGATGTCATCAACTAAGAGATGCTTTATAAGCTCAAGTGTAGCTCTGATCCCTTCTTGGTACTGGTAAGATGACTATGGCCCTCTAGATGTTTGTTCTCTGGGCTTTTACTCTCTGCTTTGGGTAATAACTGCACAGGAGTGTCAGCAGAATTTATGTATGTGGGTGATATTATTCCTAATCAATACAGAACAGAGTCTCATTCTTTGTGTTATTGTCATTTTGAAGGAGGCAGTCTTTGCTGTGGGAGACTGCCTTGTGTATCAGGGGATGATTATCAGCATCCTGGCCTCTACCCACTAGATCCAAGTGGTATCTCCCTACATCGGTTGTTAAAACCAAAAATCTTTCCAGGTGTTGCAAAATGTAACTTGAGACCCGATGACTCCTGCTTGAGGACTACTTCATAAAATAAAGGGAAGAGGCCAAAGGCCTGGACTCTTAAATCCACTTACATTTAAAAGGAAAGTAAACATAGCAGAATTAGGAATAAAGAAGAGGAGCAAGTTCAAAGAAAGAAATATTCAGAAACGTCCAGCTCTTTCAAGAGGTTACATAAGATACAAACAGGAAAAAAATGAACCTTGGATTTGATGTTTGTCCTCCATAACTCCATTCACAGGGACTGGAGGGGGTCAGAAACTGGAGGTGTAGAAACAAGTTAAACGCATTGGAATAGAGTTAGTGAAAGTCAACACAACCCTCAAGAAGCTTGAGCAAGATGAAGAGGAGAAGACAGTGGTAGTCAGAGGGGCCAGATATTAAAGGAGTGGCTTCTGTGCCTGGTGAGCTCCTTAATGGCAGTGACGACACTTTACTTCTTTTTGAAATGTCACACTTGATTCACAGAAAAGGCTCAATAAATGAACAGTGTCTGAATTATGGACTGATTTTTCTTGTTACCCTTTCTTGAACTTTAGATATTTTAAAACAACTCTAGAAAGAAAGCAATGCTCCACACAAAAAGATGAATCATAAATGGCAAGATTTCAGCCATGAGTCAGATATATTTTGGGTGTCAGCCTGCCTGTTGTTTCCTTTAACCACACCACCTACTCACTTCACATTTCTTTTCCATAGGAACCAACTGTTCTCTCTCTCTCTCTCTCTCTCCTCTCTCTCTCTCTCTCTCTCTCTCTCTCTCTCTCTCTCTCTCTCTCTCTCTCTCTCTCTCTCTCTCTCTCTCTCTCTCTCCTGCTAACCAGACTTTGTTCCTTAACTGAAACCATGAGTAATTATTTCACCCTTGACTAATTGACGGTGACAAATAGCTACTAAGTTGGATAGATAAGGGGAACAAATTTGGTGTCCTTGTCTTTCCTGGACTCTTCAGCCTGGGAAAGATTGGAATGTTCCCCTGGATTGAACTGCACAAAATTGTACCCGTCAATCTTAAGGATGGCCGCGTGAGCTAATGAGATGCAAACACTGACACATCAAAAACAGAGCCCACAGAAAACCTCCTAACTTACAATGTTGTCCTAAGGGCGGCAGCAGAGTACATAAAAGAGGAAGGAAAAAAAACCCAGCTCACAGCAAGACTTTTGAGTGATGAGTTGTTGGTTTATCTACAGCTTATGAGCCTAATCTCGGCCTAAAAAGATGAATGGAAAGAAGTCCCAAGAAAGAAAATCTCTTATTTGAAACATGTAGAATTGGACTTTTAGAAAGCCACAGCAAGCCAACGTTTATTTTCATTTGGTTTGAAATGAACCATAGCTCATATTTTCTCCCTCAAATGTGCTCAGAATCAGAAATAGATTTTTTAAAAATTGATGACCAACATTCTTTCTGTCAAGAAGTACCCAAGATCATAACAACTGTGAATCCAGGACTCACTCAAGCCTACTTTTTACTCCACTTAGGTTGGTTTGTTCCATCTAACAGTGGCTTGGTTAATGTTTGTTGAACTAAAACAGAGAGATTTTTGGAATGGATGCAGTTTAAAGTGGGATTTTGAATGTCTCATTTGATTTCAAATAAAAACTCAGAAAATGCAGCCAAGCATCAGGTGACATCAGTGGCCTTGAAAGAAACAGCTCTTGGTAAGCCCCTACTTTTGATGTATTGCTGAACAACCAGCTTAATCAGGACGCCTTTCTCGAAGCTCACATGATGAGCAGTGACATGCTAATTGAAATGTACTTTCCCCAGTGAACCACTTAACAATTTATATAAATATCAAAGCCCTGGGCTTTACTGTCAGTCTTTGTTTTGAAATGAGAAATTTATAAAAAACATATGTTTCCAACTGTCATTGACGGAGTGTTCTGAAAACATGGTCACTGAATCACATCCGACTTTTCTTTCTGCAGACACCAAACCAGTCAGGGTACATTTCTCTGTTAATAACGTCTCCTTTCAGAAGCAATCTACTCCACACCAGGGTTTTATTACAGAAATCTGGGGAGCTGTTGAGAATAGAGGCAGCGTTGAGGGAAAGAACCGCCAAGAAGCAAAAGTGAATATATTTGAAATTTTAATTTTAGCAGGTGAGCGATGGGAAGCAATTAGGAAAGAAAACCACTGTTCCTGCTGCCAACCTGGTAATCCTAATGAATATTTTCTTCTGTAGCGGTTCTTAGACCCGCATCTGTGCCTTTTTTTCATGGGCAAGAGTTCATGGGTAAAATCACTCCCAAATCCAGAGGCCTTCCTATTTAAGTCAAAAGGGAGACAGTCAGGCTGCAATCTGGATATCAGGCTTACAGAGAAAGACTTGGGAATTGAGTTGAAAGTATGAAATCCTACAAATACAGTAACTGCATCAACCTGACCAACCAGACTACCTCTTATCTTCTGAAGCTATCTGAATTTCCCAGAGGGTTGTTTTACCCCAACATCCTTCAAATTATGTCGTTTAATGAAAACTGTCACTGGGGGCAAGGTAGTTTTGACCAACCACCATAACTGGTGGAAGTTCAAGTAACTCTGATTACAGGAGAAAGAGGAACCAACTGAGCCAGCTTGGGAAAAGGGCACCAGGAGAACCGCTGGAGCTGAGAGAACTGGTCACATGCCAGTCTGTGTCCTTCACAAGCCCTTTCAATCCATCTTAACATTGCCACAGATCCTGAAATCCATGCAATTGTTTTGCTTCTAGGTTACATATAAATCTTTTAATTGCATGCTTAAACCCTGAGAAATTTATGGTGACTTGTTTTGAGAGGGTGAGGGAGAGGAAGTCAGGAAGAAATTGCTGCTAGCTGCCAAATGATCTGCATTTCATTTCAATTTAGATAGTTGTTTAAAACTTTTTTTCCCAAGGTTTCCTGGATTTCAATAATATATCTTTCATCACCAGATCACCAAAAAGTGGTTGTGTTGAGCCGTCCCTGGGGTTTGGAGTAGCTATCAGGGATTACTTTACAACTGGGAACTTATGAATTATATTGGGTTTACAAATGACTTGCTTTTCTCAGTTTAATGGTCAGACCATGAAACTGATAACTTATTCCTGGAAGGGTATGCACATGATATGTTAATGGATCTTTGAGAACAGGATTAAAAAAATACAACTAAAACACACATGTGCACATGTGCAAGCACAAGCAAAAGAGAGAGACAGGGAGGGAGAGGGACTCATTTTGTTAGAACAAGACATTTGTTGAGTAGATGAACATTGACTGTCACAAATTGCAAGCATTAAAGTTTCCATATTAATATGTTCCTGTGTCCCTCTACCCTTGACCCACCTATCCAGTCTGCTCTAAGAATTGTGAGGCTGAGATTTGTTTTTAATGTCTTGGCTGCTGCCATCTGTCCTTGATAGATGCAAAGTAAAGCATTATACCATCCAGTGGACTTCCAACAGAAAGGAGCAGCAAACAAACTCTGGGCTCCAGTGTTTTCTGCATAAAGGGAGTCACTGGCTACCAGTGGGTGCTGGAGGTGGCTGGGTGGAGAAGAGCAGGGGAACATGGCACATTTCTGAACACATCTGTTTTATTTCATATCAGCCTGATAGCTGTAGCAGGGCAGGGGGTAAGAGTAGGCGGGGGTGGGTAGGTAGGGGGCTTCTGCAAAAAATATGTTTGGATTTCCATTTTACAGGGATGAAAGAACCTGTGTTTGCCAAATTGCAAACCCAAAGAAATATCCTGGGCTGGGATCAGGGAATTCCAGGGCAGCCTTTGAGGTGGAGGTGATTTATGGCTGGCCAAAGGAAGAGCCCAGGTCCACAAAGGGAGGGAGTGGGAGCCGAGGAAGCAGAACCAGAAAACAAAAGAAGGATTGGAATTTTCCTGACTCCCCAAAAGCTATCTCAGTGCACTCTTGTGATGAGTTAGGTGTAAATGAATCAGAAACATATGGGTTAAACTTCGCTTCAAGTGGGTGAAATAGAAACGATGGTTGTCAAACAGGAAGCTTGGGACAATTCTAATGTGGACTTCATTAAAAAATCCCGCTGCTGACTGTCTGGTGAAAGGTCTTCCTCATGGCCTTTCTCCAACTCTGGGTGATGGTTACCTTGAAAACTGATAGTCAAACAGGCCTTTGTTACTCCCAAGGTGACAAACTCCCTAGGATTCACAACCAGCCCCTCCTCATAGCCCTTCCGTACTCTGCCTCAGCCGCCAAATTGCAAAGTGGTTTTCACTGTTTTCTTAGGCCCACCTCTTTTGCTTTAGTGAATCTTCCACAAAGCAAATTTAAAGCCAGTGTTTGTTTTTTCCAAGACAGAAAGGAAAATAATATGTGACCTTCGCAGTTGTAACTTGTCCCCCTGGACCTTTGTAGGCTCAGTCATCTGTGTCTTCTTCATGAAAATTTTGGCTTAAATTAAAAATCAAGAACTTTTATCTACAGAGTTGTTAGTCCTGTTGACAAGTTTCTGGGTAATTGGGATGATTTCAAAAGGTCAAAAAATCAGAATGTGAGACTGAATGTGGGCTGTGTTGATTGTGGTTCTGCCCAGGGATAGCATTCATGCCTGTTTTGGAGTAGAGACAATGCTCTCTAGATGTGCTCCCTCATTTAACTCTGAGAAAAATTGCTGCAGGGCTATGAGACCCATTTCACAGATGAGGAAAGTGAAGACACAGATGTTAATCACTTGTTGGTGCAGACAAAGCAGTAGTACCTAGGTAGACCAGGTGAGGCAAATGAGATTCTTGTCTCAGGTATAAGATTTAAAGTATTGTTCTCACTGTTTTGTTTTGTTCCAATTTATTGTTTTGTTTTATTCAATGTTCTGCTTTGATTGATTTTATTCTGCTTTGTTTTGTTTAACTTTGATATGTCCGATGATACGGACAACTATCATAAAGATGGCAAATATACTATGGTATCCATTGTTGATTTCCTGTTATCCTGTTTTGAGGTTCTGTACCACTTTCCCTGCTTTGTTTTGATTGGCTTTATTCTGTTTTATATTGTTGAATTCTACTATCTTTAAAATAAAATAAAAAAATAAGGCATTAATGACCTGGTAATACAGACTGATAATATTGGTTTTTTAAAAAATTACTAAAGCAAAATGATTCATGATGAATACAGTATTAAAATTTTAAATAAAGAAATGAATTTTCACTGTGCTTGCACAATTGTCTTTTCTTGGCTGACCTCAGTCCAGATACTGATGGGCACAGCCATGTAAATGTCAAAAATTATGATTTCCTCATATTCTTCCTCGAAGTGGCTCCACAGGCCAGTGGTCATCAGGGACACAAGAGACAAATTCAGAAGGAGAGAATTTAAGCAGCCCAAGAGTGAATGTTATGGATTAAAAACTGGTGGTCAACTTAACACCAGCTGGATTACATCACCATAGTGCTGAGCGTAGATATTTCACCTGAGGAAAGTTGCCAGCATAAATAGAGACATGGAGAAGGAGAAGGAAGGGTTAATGTGTGGAGGCTCATTGAGATGTTGAGGCATTGTGGGTTCTCTTATATGTTGCTGTTTGAGCTGTTGGTTCTCCTGGAGAAGCTCTGGTCCTCACACTGAGCATTGCTTCCTGGCTCCGGAGGGGAAGACATGTGCCGCTTGGTCTCCAGGATGAACTTGTCACACTGGCTTCCTGGCATGTACTCGACTGTCCTTGTCATCAGAGGAGCTCGGGGCCTCCGTGTCGCTGAGGATGGCTGTGGTGCTTTTCAGGACAGCCCTGGTGTTTATTGTGAGTGTGACTTCTCGGCTCCAGCGTAGAATCCTCAGCGTAGAATCCTCAACACACCTCCTTCACCTCAACACACCTCCTTCACATCCTCAACACAGCTCCTTCACCCTCCTGGCATAGACTTCCTAGCTTCCACCACTGAGCTTTGGGCCTTCCCAGCATGGATCCATAAAATGGACTGCCATGAGTCCTTCCTGTGGGCTCTAGACCTCCAGTTGGATTGTGGCAAGCAATGTCATGAGCTCTGGGTCTTCATCTGGACTCATGCAGGGCATTGCTGTGGGATCCAGGCCCTTGGCTAAATATTCTATGTCTTTAGTGTTGTGGTTAGATTTCCTGCATTTTCTTGTGTTAACTCTGGGTGACCATAATAAAATAATAGTATAAACTCCATGTCCTGTCGTCGAATTGTTCTCTGCACAACCCCTGACTACAACAGTGATGCAGAGCCCTTCTCAGGGGAGAGTGACCTAACAAGCTAGAGTGACAGGACATGAATTATCTGAGGGAATGAGGAGGGGCTAAATCAAAATTTCCAGGACTGAGGAAGAAAAGGAGGTAGAGAATATACTTTGGAAGCTCAAGGGATTATTGCATGTTCATTGTGATTGCCCCAAATTTCCACCTTACTGAAGGGAAGGGAAGACAGGCATGTGAGTGAGCCCACAGCTTCTGTGGCCCTTCAGCTAACCATCATCAGCTACCAGGTGGGAGTGATGTGGGGCTCATTGGCCAGAGAGGTAGACAAGATCAAACAAACGAAGATGTGGCACAAGAGGCTAGGATGGCATTCCACAAAAATGTGTGCTGGGGCCCAGAGAGGAATAAATTCCTGAGAGTCAAGTCTTAAAAGCAAGTAAGACTCCAAAGGCTGTTACTCCTAACAACTCATTCTTCCCCCCAATATTTGGGACTGACGAGCTTTCCTTGCTGGTGCTACTCTCCTCACTTCAGGGATGAGGGAATGGAGACCATGGGGCCTTCAGCAAGTTACCCACACTCAAAGTTAAGAAAGCTTGCAGGCAGGACTTGAACTTGGCAGTCAGTCTCATTGCTCCTGAAGACTAAGGAACCTGCCAGAAGTCAGGAAGGAACCAGAAGAAAGATGGGAAGTTTAGAACTCTAAATCCTTAGCTGGCTGTGGTGGTGCACACTGGTTATCCTAGACCTCTGGAGAGTGTAGAGGCAGAAATATTTTATGTTCAGGGCAAGCTTGAACTGCATACTGAAATTGAGGTCAGGCTGAACTATATAGTAAGACCCTGTTTTAGAGCACAGGCACACAGACACACACCACCACCAGCACCACCACCAATTAGTCAGTTTATTGACTGACCAATAAAACTCAAATCCTGCTTGAACTATCCTGGATGGAATATAGATAGTGTAGAGTTTTTCCTCCCCAAAGAATCCAGGAGTCAGGTTGGGAGTGCCTACTTAATCATGCTTTAACTTGGCATCAAATGATTATGAACACAATTGGCTAGGAGAAGGGTGAGAAACCCAGACTTGTGTCTACTTGAACTTTTTGAATTTCACTTTGCTCACCTATAGAATGGGAGTAGTTGTACCTATCCATTCATACAGATTGTTCAGATTAAACAAGAAAACGCAACTGAGGAAAAAAATGTTTAATTACTTAAGCTACAAAACAGTAATTTCCCCAATATTTGTTATTATCACTATGATTTGGATAAACACCCAACTTAAATTATCATTGTAGCATTCTCCATGTATATAATACCAAGAATAGAAGTACTATTAAAAGCTAATGCTGACTGAGTGTTCACTTTGTACAAGGCTTTTTATTTTGTCCCTTTCACCATGTACAATAGCTTCAGAGGTGAATACTGTGTGATTCTTGTTTCATCACGAAATTAGTCTGACCAGTGATGATTTAGACACTGGTTGACCACTGTAAGTTTGATCCACTCACCATGCATTTTTAGATTTTGGGCACATCAGTGAATGACATTAGCTGAGTAGAACAGTGTCTGCCCACTCCTTGAACTCAGAGCAGCCCCATTCCTCTTTGAAGTCTCTCGTGATCTGTGGAGTTGCAGCAAGCCTGTCCCATTTTGTGTGATTACTGTGACTCATGTGGCCAGGATGCCATATGATCCAATCACTGCTCTTGCATTTGTTCTACTCTGTCTGAGGAAGACTTGTTGCCCCAACTGCAGCCAGGGACACTTTGTTCTTATTACACAAATGAGTGAGTAAGTAGAATATCAGGGAATATTCCACAACTTATTAGATTTACTCATATTTAGCTGCACTTAAGTTTGTAGTAGCTATTGTCAACTGGTGTCCCCCACTGCAGGAACTAATGGGTCTGTTCTATTTTGTCAGCCATTTCATAGCCCCAGCCCCTCCCCTGAAAAAACTCCACTACCTCCCAGAATCCTAGAGAGATTGCCTGGGCAGCAGTGGCATTTGAATATTTCTCTTTCTCTATGAAAGACCTTACAGCTTCTCTAGGGAGTGGGGTGAGAGGAAAGATGCCAGAGAATTCAGTTCATATCTCCTTGGCTGAGTGATGTGATGTGAAAATAGCTCCGTGAGTTGGAGATGTCAGTGTGCTAAGTGTGTGACAATGCAAGATTTTTCCCACATGTTATTTTTATAGGCTCATTGGCTCAGGTTGTAGAATAATAGAAATAAATCTTGTTTGAAAATATAGCATCACACTGCCAGGTAGACTTAACACCTTCAGAACAGTCAGTTCAAGCTATTGCCTGGACAGAGGTGAGCATGAAGAAAGAGCTAGTGGTTTTTATGGCTCCTTAGGTAACAGGATTCCGTGAGAGATGGAAGACATGTTTCAGGTAGGCCCACACTTCCCACTCCCTCCTCTCTGACAGGCATCATTACTCAATTATTGCAATTTCCCCCATTTTTCCTGGCTCAGTCTCACAATTTACCTCAATACAGCTCTTTGGGTAGTCATTTCCAATCATGTGGAGTTGGAATAAGAAATGGAACTTATTTGCTGACTATGCTCTTTCTGTAGACAAGATCATACCGAAGTTAGTATTGTTTAATAGACAAAATGGGTTTGACTTTGAAATGCTGTTGTCTAGTATCCTTATACTCTATATTTGACTTTTGGAATGTTACTTGATTTCTTTGAACTTTAGTTTATTCATTTGTGAAGTAAAAGAAATAATGATAACTTCTTCATGGTTACTAGAGTGATTAATGAAGTTACAAATTTAAAATTAGAGTGCTTAGAATATGTAATTATTAATAATTGATTCTATTAAAACTCACTTTGAGCCTGGAAGGACTTCTGAATATATTCAGCCCATGATTCTGCATGTAAAGAGAATCACGATCAAGCTTTTTTCACTTTGGGAAACTCTTAAATGTTGAGGAACTTCATCTCCTTCTTGTGAATTTCACGAACACTTGTATAATCATATGAATTAGAGGACTGTCTCACCCTGGATTCCTTCCAGAGGTCCTTAATGATGGAACTGATGCAGAGCTTAATGTGGGGAAACCAATCATTTGGGTACAAGTTGAAAAGTGTACTTTAGTAACTAGAATACCACCATCTATAACTGAGAGTATGTTAGCTTCTTGAAATCTGTCTTTCCATAATCATGCTCCACTTTGTTAAATTGTCCACACAATTCTGAAACATTTTTAAAGTGTACATCTTCCAGTGTCCTTCCCCTTCTTACAATTTCTCAAGTGAACTTCGGAGCTGTGGTTGAAGTAAAAATTCTGCTTGAAAGAAGACACTCCCCTCAAGTGGTAAACAAGAAAGTTCTGTAAAGGAATTAAAAGTGTGAATGAGGAAAAACCGATAAAGCTGGTGGCGTATCCCCAGGCTATCGGCCCTGAGAGTGTCGCCGCCCCTAGACTGCAGGGGCAGAGTAAGCGGGCAGCAACGGCTGTGTTACAACTGAGTTATGCCTCAGCCTTTCCCATAGGGATTGTGTCACCCTTCAAGGAAGAGAAGCTGGTGGGATCGAGGTTGTGAAAAATTGTGTGCATATGTAGAGCATGGATAGACGTAGGGTTCATAAAACAAATTTTATTAGTGAACAACTAGGGCAACAATAAGTCTTAAAATGTTCCTTGAAGAGGAGTAATAATGAAAAAAGAAAAAGTAGAGAACACTGTAACTTCAGCAGGAACACCGTGGAGGAGCTTCAGTGGTAGCCAATAGGGATCGCCACCTCTTGCCATGGATGGCCCTGCAGGAAGGAATACAGCCACCACTTCCTAGGAGGGAGCCAAGGAGAAGCTCTCCTGACTTTGGCTCTGGCCTGTGCTCTGACTGCCTGTATGTGTATCCCATGGCTGAACCCATCTGGAAACTGTAGGGCAAGGGGCCATTTCAATGTGGACCTTTAGTCACCCCCTTGGGATTCAGAGTGGGCTGGGGAAGGGAACAGAGTGGCTTTGCTGGGGAACATGAAGAATAACCAACCTCAGGGCCAATAGTTCTGAGGCTAAGGAACTGAAGATGGATTTCACTCCTACAGGTCCTGCCATGCTCTTTTCTTGTCTTCCTTTCACTGGACTCTTCCTTCCAAACTGTTTGGTTTCCAAATACTGAGCTACTTCCTGATTCCTTTGATATGGTACATGTTTTATTCCTCTTTGTCATCCTTCAGCTGTCAGCTAAGTGTCACTTTCTCAGGAATGTTCCTCATCCTGGTGAGGCATATGGCAATCATCGGGCAATGGGAGCCAAGATAAAGATGAGAATCCATTCCCTTCATTATGGTTTCTCTGAGAATTATCCAGTTACTTGTGCATACCACTAATTATAATAATAACCCCAGTATCTATCTGCATAATCATTTGTCTAATTTCTGTCTCTCTCACCAGAAAAAAATGTTCTATAAGGGCAATAATCCACTAGCTTAGGTAAATCCATAGAATTTGTAGATACATCAATACATATTTGATTAATAAATGCATACCATCAGGAAATAAATATATGGAAGGCACATAACTGTCCTGTAGCCATCTGTCTGTGTTAGGAACCCAGCTTGGCTTAGGCCCTGTGGTTACTTAACTTCTCTGTGCCTCAAACTTTATTCCTCTATAAAATTAAGATAATGATACTAGTAATAACAATATTAAAAATCATAGTTATTTTTAGGACTGGTGAGTAGATAAATGGGTCAGTACATTTAAATATATGGTAATTTCTCATCAGCACTATCATTTTTTTTTATCGGTACCAGGATCAAACTCATGACTATGCGTTTGCAAGGCAGGCGCTTATGCTGCTGAGCTAAATCCCCAGCCCCAGCAGTATCATTATTAAACCTTCCTCGTGCAATTATTCTGTTGTTGAATGATTGTGTGGTGGTGACGGTTGCATTGATTAGACAGAAAAAAAAAGTATGTTAAATAGCACCAATTGTAGCCATTTGGATTTTAGTACTAAAATCTCAATTTGCATAATACTAAATCCTGAAAGCAATTTAGTTTTTCTCTTGACATATAGTTAGAATCCGAGAAAAAATCATTTAACGACTATTCGAGTTTGCCCTAGAGACAGTGAAGATGAATTTTTTTGCTGCTAAGATAGAGCAGGAAGGCTCAGGTTTCTTTTTGAATCTTTGGATTGGTTGGCTATTTCTCAGTGTTCAGCTTCTGACTCAGTACCAGACAAGGAAGAGACAAAGGGAAGATGTGGTAGAAGGTGACATGAGCGTCATTCTGTGTTCCTAGAGGCAGATCATGGGACAGCCACAATTGCTCTTAGGGAGGTCACTGGGAGATGCAGATAGACCAGTAGAACAGCTAATCATTGGGAAATGGGAGCCAAGATGAAGATGAGAAAAACATGCAGAGTAATAGGAACTGCACCACAAGACAGGAGCAGTAGGAGCACCTGCTAAGGATGTCTGATAAAGTTTTCTGGATGGCACGTCTATCTGGGAAGAGTTTAATCAGGTTGTGGATACACACTTTTGCCTTTGATCTGCAGCACCATACAGGTTTCTTTCTGCTTTTAGGCACAGGCTGGTTGATAGTACTACATGGTGGTCGGAAACCTTCCATTTTTACCTTCAGTTACACAGGAAAGTGAGGTCCAGTGATGTTCAGGGGCTGATCTCAAGTCACCCAGCATGAAGAATGAGTACATGATCTCATTCATGTCTTCTTGATTCCAGACCAATGAGATTCCCTTGCTTGGTTTTCCTGTAAATGTAACCTTTACCTTATTTGGTTGCCTTCTATTCTGACTCTAAGTTAAATTAATACCATAAAGGCATACAAATAAACATGCTCTTCTTCTTAAGTCATACCACCTGATAAATATTCTGATAGACACAGGCACACACACACACACATACTCTCATGCTACCTGTTATCCCAGCTTCATCTCTGGAAACCTGAGTAAAGTCAGTACCATGTGTACTTGATTTTTCTGAGTGAACCATGGACTTGACATGGGTAGGGGCATGCATGGCTGAGCAATCACTGTCTCAGAGAGAAAAATTTATGTTTGCATCTGTGTCTCACCTCCTTTCGCATCTGGTCATGCTAGGTCTTTGGGGATTTGTTGCGGGAAAGAAAGGACAGCAGTAAAACGGGCTCTGCATAATAGTGTTAAGGTCACCATTCTCCTCCTTTTAGAAGAGCAGTAAGGGTTGAGTATTTAGTGGTTTGATGTGTTGGATTATATTGTTCTCTTTTCAGACATTGAGGGTCTTCAGTGTAGCTCATAAATTCAGTTAAATGATTCATTCAGCCAAGATGTTAGTTTGGTTTGGTTTTGATTTTATTTTGTTTATTTTGTTTATTTTGTTTTGTTTCCAAAAAGGGTCATCAAGGAAAAGTGGGCATTTCTTCTGAAGTCAACTTAGGGGATACGCCATTTCCTTTGCTAAGTAGGGGTAGATTCA
The DNA here is from genome assembly GCA_004027295.1 of Dolichotis patagonum. Classification (NCBI taxonomy): domain Eukaryota; kingdom Metazoa; phylum Chordata; class Mammalia; order Rodentia; family Caviidae; genus Dolichotis; species Dolichotis patagonum. Next base: position 17,404 of record PVJX010018023.1, read on the forward strand.
TCACTGGTGATTTTGTCTAGTATACTTTCTCTCTCTTCTTCTTGGAGTGGTTCCATTCATTTAGCCCACACTGATAAACTCTTTTTTTCCTGTAATTCTGATGGGATGTACCGTGATTCCAGAACTAAGAGAGCATGTGACCACGCTCTTCTGGATTATATAAATGCCCAATTTACTCCTCCTGATCCTCTACCAATGAAAAGACCTCAGCCCTTTAGGTAGACTTCATATACCAATATCTGAATCACATATCTTAACACAGTCACTTCTCACTTTGATCCTATCTCTTTTCACTGTCAAAGGTAGAAATACATGCAGAATTCCTAGGTCTGGATATACTGCTAACTAGGATTAAAGAAAGAGGAATGTCTTTCATTGATCTATTTGGATCTTCATGGAATATGTTATTATTGTGTCAGGATTTGTTGCTTCTTTTTGCTAGAAGAGCCCAGTGGACACCACGAAGTAAATCATCCTAAGCATTCACCTTGCAGGTTGTGTCCCTGTCCTGCTGACCTTAGATGGATACTACCTGGTCCTTTGCTAGTGCTGGGGGTCCTTCCTCTGCTGATCAATCTCCCTTCTCTAATCATACTCCATTTCAATACCGTATATCTACCTTGGTGTCTCGGAGCACAGTACAGATGGTAGAACTGCTGGCTGAGGTTTCTTTTCTCATTGGAACATCACTATGTAAGGAAAGATAAATGCTGGTAGGTGCCATTCCTTCTAAAAGCAAATGACTCATAGTGACATTTTACATCAAGGTATTACAAACTTGTTTGCATGCAACTCACAAAAATAAATACATTCTGCCTTGAATATCAGCATCAATGCATACATGTACACGTGCTCCTGACACCAACGTATCAAAAAATATTTATCTTGCTATGTATGATAAAAGGTTAAAATAACAAAATATGTTGGAAAACCTAGTATCCAAAAATATAATAGTTTTAAAAGATGTTAATTAGGGCTGGGGATTTAGCTCAGTGGCATAAGCACTTGCCTTGCAAGCCCGCAGTCGTGAGTTCAATCCCCAGTACCAAAAAAAAAATGTTAATTATAACATGCTTTATTACTTTTTAGTACTATACAGTTGAGATCATCCATTGAAAAAACAATAGAATATAGCACTTACATAAGACATAGACTTTTCTTTTTTCATTCTTTAAAAAAATTGTTTTGTTCTTTTCTTTATATTTTTCCCCTATCTCACTTTCTCTCTTTCAAGAAATCCTTTTAGAAAAAAGTTAAGGTTTGAAGTTAACAATGTGCCAATCTGATCCCACAAAAAGTTGTGAAATTCACCCTATTTCAGTCTATGACTCATGTCCTGAGTAATGTAGGCTACTAGCATCTTGAGTTTTACTTGATGTTATCAAATAACTCCCCAAAAGGTTATACTAATTTACTTCTTAAATTATAGAATGTGAGAATTTACAAGTGCCCATATACTTGGTGATGCTGGGTGTTGTGAAACCTAAGATTTTTGGTAATCTGATGAGCGTGCAATTTACTTAGAAATTTATTTCTGTAACTGCTGATGAAATCGAACATTATGTCTCTGATTGCACAGCCAGATTTCTTTGCATGTTAGTTTTATCCATATTTTTGCTTTTTTATTAGGTAATATTTCATTAATAATTTGTAGAATTTTTGTACACAGTACACTTGGTACCGATTATACAAATATTAGATATTTTTCTCAGCATGTGAAAATTAGGAATTGCAATTAATTTTACCCGGACTGTCCCACATTGTTTGTTAAATTGCTTCTCCTTTTCTCTTTGACTTCATATGATGCTTTTTTCAAAAACTCCTATTCTCTTCTATTGTATTTTTGTTATGTCTGAGTGAATACTCTTCTATTTTCCAAATTATATTATTTACCATTTTATTTGATTAATTTCATTTTATATTTGATATTAAAACAAGGAATTTGTTCTACAAATTAACTTCTCTCAGGGCTGTATTGTTTTATAGGAATTTTAACATTTTTTAACTCCACAAAAATTCTTTTCAGGTACTTAAATAGCTTATTTGAATGTGGAGACTTATTTAGGTGGAATTGGGCTTTTTAGACATTTTAACATAGTCTGTATTTGTTCAAGTTACCATTTATTCTCTTAGTAATATTTTGTAATTTTTCCCCACTAAAGTTTCTGAAAATAGCCTCTGTTGGATTATTCCTAAATAACATAATTTTGTTAACATTTAGAATGTTATATTTTTCCATATAATTTTCTGATTTTTTTGGTGTAAAGAAATACTATTGATTCTTTCAAGTCAATCTAGAGATTATGGGTTTTTCTATTGCTTCAAAATTGCTCTTGGATTTTCTAACTAGAAAATTATCATACAAGTATGAAGACAATTTAGTTATTCTCAAATTTGTATAGTATTTTTATTGTAAATAAAATTGTTATTATAATGATTTGTGTACAGATGTTTGGGTGGATATAATTTCATTTGGATGAAGAGTGGAATGGCAAGGTCATATCGTAGGTATACATCACACTTAAGAAATCCACCATCTGTTTTCCAAAGTTCTTGCATGATTTTCCATTTTCACTAGTGGAGTATGAAGTTTTCCATTTTTCCCATTTTTGTCAGTACTTGCTATGGCCAGCCTTTTATATTAGATTTTTCTAATAGTGGAATTTAATTTTGCTTTTAATGAGCTTCTCTTTAATGCTTTATGAAGTTGTGTGCTTCCATTAGCCAGATTTTCATAACTACTTGAGATAATCATGTTGTAAATAGCTTATTCTAACTTATGGTTCTGTGAGTTCCTGGCTATGTCTGATTGATCCTGTTGCTTTAAGACCTGTGGCAAGGCAGCATAGCATGGACAAGAGCCTGTGACTGAGCAGACTATGCACCTTATTGCCAGGAAGGAAAAAGAGAGCAAGGTGGAGGATGGAGTCCCACAATTTGATGTAATTCTACAACTCCCACAACCTAAAGATCTTCCACTAGGACCTACCTGTCAAATGTTTCACTATCTCTGGCACCTCCCTAGGGCCCAAACTGTTTCCCACATGAACTTTTGGGAGACACTCAAGATTCAAATGAAGCAATCCAATTTCATTCAATTACTTGTCATTTGAACATTTTTGAATGAAATATCTGATTAACACTTTTGCACAATTTAACAAATTATCAGGCACAAATTCCCTATGAAGAATACGATCATTGTATGTAAATTTTACCAATAAACATAATTAAAATTATCTGTCATCTGATAATCAACTTGTAAATTTTATTTGTATATGTAAGATAATCAGACACGCAAGTTTAAATATCACATGGTTGATTTTATATGAGAAACCCACAATATAAATAAAGAGCAAAATAAAGGATAGATCCTAAGGAGTAGGGAGATCTTTTACAAATGGGAAAAGAAACAAGACATGGAGGAGGGGAGGAAAGGATGGAAAATGGGTTAAAAAAACACAGAACAGAAGAAAAAGTGGAAACAGAGCTTTATCACATGGGAAGGGAATCAAGAGTGGTAGGGAGCAGGGAGGGATAGCAGGGCTGGGTATGAAAAAGAATGAAGGTGCGACATACACATTACAAACTCCCCATGATAAACGTAATGATTATGTACAACAGATATGTGCTGAAAATGCAAAATAAAAACAAAGAAGAATCCTTTGTTAAATAGATGTTTAACAAATATTTTCTCCCGATATATGGCTTGTTGTTGCATTTTCTTAATAGTATCCATCAACAGAAAGAAAATTTTAACTTCTATCTATTGATTTCTTAAAAAATTCATAGTTGATTTTTTCATGCATTGTTTAAGAAAGTTTGGCCAAAATCATATTTTTCTCTCCTATTTTCTTTGCAAAGTTTTATAATTTTAGTGCTTACATTTAAGCCATAATGAATTTTAAGGTAAATCTTGACATGAGATAAGAATTGAAAAAAAAATTTTGGCATGCATCTATCCAATTGTTCTAGCACCATTTTCTGAAAAGATTATCTTCTTTCCCTTTAAATTGCCTTGGCACCTTTACAAAAGTCAAGGGATAATAAATATGAAGCCTATTTCTGAACTTTAGACTTTCTGCTCCATTGATATACCTGCCTATCATTTTGTCAAAACCAATCTGATTGCAGTAGCTTTATAATGATCTTGAAGTCAGTTAAGTCCTCTGATTTGTATCTTCTTTTTAAAAAGTTGCTCTGATAATTTCAGATCCTTTGCATTTTTAGATCCTTTGCCCATTTTCAAAATAAATAAGTTAGTTGGAATATTAATTGGTATTATTTTATATTAGCTAGTTTCAGTTTCAGTAAAATTCATTTCTTTCACCTCTGTTTTCTCTCCGTATCGCTTCTGAACTTTTGATTGATAGGTTGGCTGTTCACTATTTCTCTTTTAAAATGCTTGGGAAAATTCAGTCAAAGGCTTCCGAATCTTGGAGATCTGCCCCTTTGAAATTTGGCGAATATTTTGGGGAGGAGAACAGGGATGAGTTTGACGCGAGCCACACATTTCAAGAAGAAAAATTTCTTCTAACTATTGTGGGATCAACAGAGATTTTGTCCCATGCTATCAAAGTTCCATAGCCTTTCATACAGCCCTTACAATTCTGAAAATGACCCATAGGGAAAGTCAGCTTGAGCATTAATGGCTCTCTAGGTTTCTAAATTTTCAGGCTGGCTCTGCACAACTTTCAAAAGCTTTGCTTATTTCTCTCTTTTCTAACAAATCCCCCGTCTTCACTAGTTCTGACCCTCAACCAAATTGAAAGCTGGCAAATGAACTCAGGGGGAAAAAATAACCAATAACGGACTACTTTCATCAGAAGTATACCTTCTTCTCTGGAATTTTAATTCATTTAGTTTTATTTGTTCCTTCACAACTATATTATTGTTTAAAAACACATTATTTGTAATTTATCTGGATCATTTATTTGTTGCAGTGAAATTGGTAAATTGCCTACTAAAATCTTGCATAATCATAATCATGATTCAAAGTCATTCTCATATTTCTCTCTTTTCATTTTATTCATGACAAAAGAATTGTTTCCTCATAATTATCAATAGGTTTCCTCATATTTTCTGGAGTTTTGGTTTGCAGATTCATCTATGTAAGAATCTTCCTTTATCCCCAACCCCTAACCCCCAAGTCCTGGCATCTAGTCCTTTTACAGATACCTCTCTATCTTTCTGGGGACTGGCAGAAAAGAATTATGCTTTGTATCATGGGTCTAGAGGTTACTATTTCCCTAATAATAATGTCCCACCAAGAGGCCTTCCTTAAGTTTTGATTGTAAAATTCCCCTTGGTCTCTCAGACAATGTAAACAACTCCAGTTTGAGCTGGGTGTCTGTCTCAGTGTTTGCTTCCAGGTAGAGACGCTAGCTCTGCTTTCTGATTTTCTGCCTGTGTATGTGTGTGTGTCGGGGGGAATGTGGTTATGTATTTCCTACTTTTGATTTCTTTGAAAAGAGATTCCATTTACTCCCTATCTTGCCTACTCTTATTTGTCCATCTTTCTATTCTTTTAATGTTGAATGGAAATATAACTATGCTTTTGAGAGTAAATCTGTTTTTTTTAATTTTTCCATCATAGCTACATATTTAACTTGAGAAAAGATAGCCTGTTCAAAGCAAAACATTGTAATGTAATGCCTTTCACTGACAATTCGTACAGTTAATTTTTTTATTTAAATGGCTAGAGAACACTTTTCAATCTTCCTTTGCACCTACTAGGACAACACCTTTCACTGTCCCTTTATGTACTGAAGCACACTCAGTGTTATTCAGCGTGTTGGATCCTTCACCTTTTCAGAAAGTACTTTTGAATTTTAAAAATGCATAATTAACAAGACTTTCCATAGAATTCTTGATCAAGATAAATGGAATTTAAATAAAGTCTCTTTATGCTTTAAACCAAGACTGTGACACATCTAAAGCATTCCCTAGCAAGCATTGAACCAAATCTTTCTCAGTGCTATGAAAAACAAAAAGTGAAAGTCCTCAAGCAAGTCTAGCTTTCTTTTTGCCTCTAACCAGGTGATAAAAATATTCAGATAGGGGCGGGTAGGTAGTTTAGCGGTAGAGTGTTTTGTTGGCATATGCAAGGACTTGAGCTCAATTTCCAGCAGTGAAAACAAACTCAAATATTCTTAATTTTTCCATCTGTCCTTGGATCTCAAGACTTCCATTCATCAGTCACTTACAGAGCAGAGCTTCATGATTGGCATGCTAGCAGACTGACCGTAGGCAGCCTCCCTATGGGAAATTTGGATAGAACCTTTAAAATATCCCTGTTCTTGGATATTTAAAATGTCATAGTTATCATTTTGTAAATTTGGCAACTATTTTTTGAGATGACAACAAGTAATGTATCAACTAGTGATTCTACGATGAGAAATTTTTTGTTCCTTTGAATGCCTTGAACTCAGTGTTGTTCTACACTTTTCTGCTTTTCTAATCTCTTTAATTTTATTTTCATTTCTTTGAGAAAGGAAAAAGAAAAGAAAAATATGCAATATAACAACCATTGTTAAATTTCTTTCATTCTGTTGTGAAAACCTATATTGACATTGTCTTGAGTTTGTTGTTGTTGTTTATGCCTTTTGCTTTTGGTTGTTTTCTGACTTTTCTCTTTTTTAAATAAAAAAAAGATGTCCCGAGTTTTAAAAAAAAAGTCATAGTTATTCTCTTTTTGGAGAACTACATTTTGTTATTGTTAAGATCTTACTATTTTCTTTTTGAAAAGTTTCATAATCATAATACTTTCAATAAGACAAATGTAACACTGATTTCAGTGTCAAAGAAATGAACATGGGAAGGTTCTGTTCAGAGCAGAATTTTTTAAAAAGCAGGAAGATGCCCTGGCTGGATGGGAGATGGTGAGAGGCACAATGAAATGTGACAGTCCACAGAAGGCAGAACTAAGTTGAGGAGGGGGAGGATTCAAAAATTAAAAGTTGAGGAAACTTTACAGGTCAGCAGAGGGAGGGTTGTTACCTGAAACAACTGCAGAAAACCTCTGGTATGTTCCACTATGCGTAAGGAGATGTTATACGATTAGGGAAGTCAGGGAGAACCTACCAAAGTGGGCCAGAAGGGGGTGAAAGCCGTGCACATCACCTGCAAGGAAGTGAGTGGGCAAGCATGAGACATTCACACTTGTAGAAACTTGAACTTGGTGATCAGTGACACTGCTCTAGACACACAGTGCCTTGGATTAGCCTCTAGGAACCCAGATCAGACTGTTCTCCTCAACTTACAGGACCCAGAAATAGTAAAGATTAAAACCAACCTTCCACCATGATAAAAAAAAAAGTGGTACATGAACACCCACTGGGTCCCCAAAACTAAAAAAGCAGACTACCAGAAAAAAGATAGAAAATACAAATGATTTACTATTCTTATTTGTATCATAACATCAAGTATCTGCATTTTTATAGACAGTTGGATCTTGGACATCCTGTAGAATAGTGATATCAGCTGCCATTTCTTGAATTGTTATGGAAACAAGTGCTTTATAGAAAAAATCTCACTTGACTCATCCTTTATTATTACCTCTGTCTTACGTATTAGGAGCCAGAAATCAAATTCAATCTTCTTAGTTGGTCCACAGTCACACAACTTGGGAGTGGTTTATTCTGTATTCAAACCTGAATTTGGTTTTCTTTTGAATATACTATTATTCATATAAAAACAGCTAGTTATTTCATGGATTTTTTTATGAAATAAATAGACAAATGCATTATCTTCTACATTTTACAAAATAAATTACCTGAGTGGTGATCTTGCTTGTTTTCTGTGTCTGTGGACACCCCACTAAACTCTCGATTGCAGTGATCTGGAAGTTCAGGAGGATGTCTTCTGTCTTTGTGTCACGTGGCAGCCAGCATAAAACTGATGCACTGAACACACTCAAGTTGCTCATAGTTAGTGAAAGGATGTGGAAAAAATGTCTACCATTGCAGACTAGCACACTCAGTTTAGGGTTACACCTCCTTTACTTGGAATCCTTCCTTTCTTTTCTTTATGAACCATTATTCATTGAACTTTTACAATTTTTTACATATTGAGGCTCTTCTGTGCCAGGGATACAAAGCAAACTAAGACATAGTTCTCACCTTTAGCAAGGTCATAGAGTAGTTGGAGAAACAGATAAATAAGCAGTTACAAGACAAAGTATGTGTGATGTGAGTCACAACCAATCATGTTTCAAGCAGAGAGGCCATTTCTGTCACTGCATCTGGGTGGGACCAAGACATAGTCATTGTGGAGGCAGCACTGCCTAGGAAGGCCCTTGCGTCCGAGCTGGGACCATACTCCAGCGTCCTGAAGCACAAGCATGCCGCCTCTTAGGAACAGAAAGAAATTCACTGTATAAAGAGGCTGACAGACAGGGAGGGGACACATTCTGAAGTGCTGTGAAATGTGGATATTTCAGGCTACAAAATACAGCTAATTAGTTTGTGAATTTTCATCTCCAAATGGCCCTAACCAACAGGAAACTCTGGTATGACTTCTTTTCCATCCCTGAGAATCCCAAATTCTCTTTCTTGGGAAATCCCCTGTCCTGACGTATCTCCACCCTTCTACAAATAAAGGCACCCCTCTTCTCTGCAGACTCTCAGTCAACATGTGGGAATGAGCCCTTGGGGCTGCAGCCTGCATCTCCCCAGGCTGGGGCTAGGCAAGGCCGCCAGCAGCGTTGGTCTCCACCACGCTCATCCAGCAAATGGTTTTCTCCGGGCCTAATTAAGGATGACTTGACGTCTATAATCCTACACTAAGCCTTTGTTGGCTTGCTATTGTTTCCACTGAGCATGACAAGGCCAAGGAGCTTTATGCTGGTTGCCTCAACCAAGAGCCAAAGGCAAAAGTTGAAAAGAAAAATCACTACTTTCATCCACTAAACATGCCCATTTACTTGTTTTTCTATTTTATTGCATTAGTCATTGCTATAAACCCAGCGTGGTCTACTTTTTATGATTGTAATATTCCAAAGCCAGGTAAGCACCCAAACCACAAGACAGGCCTGTAACACATTCCAGACAGCTCCAGAGAATCCCAGACTTTGGAAACCGTTTTCTCTTCACTCTACAGAATCCCTCTGAGGAAAAAGAATGATAGGTGACATCAGTCCTTGTTTTATTGTCTGATATGGACCACATCATCTCTTTCTTTATTCCAAAAATTAGAGTTGCCAGATTTAACAAATAAAAAATATAAGATGTTCACATAAATCTTATTTTCAGGTACTCATTAAATATTTGCAGTACAAATGTGCCCCATTAAGTTTTAGGGACAGATAAATACTAGAGATTGATAAACAATGAATTCACAACCTGATACTGACAAGAGACCACTCACATCTACTCATCCAAATACACAGACACAGCGATAGATGAATCTCATTTATGAATGAGAATATAAATTGTGGAGTGAGTCAATTAAAATGTTAACCCATTAAAAATATTCTGGAAGGAGGGAGAGAGGAAGAGAAGTGAAGTGGGAGAAGAAGAGAGAAAATAATTTGTTTCTATACACCCTTTAAAAAGAGAAATTTTAAGATTCACCTATCTACTGAATATCCACATCATGTTAGTACGTCAATAAAGACTTAATAATATCAGCACATATTAAAAGAAATTTGTTCATTCTCATTTACAAGAAATCACTGAATAAAAGCAGGAATATTGTATAAGTCAAGTCATTAAGATGAAAAGATACAGAAGTAAAATTTATCTCTAAGTATGAGAACAACAGAAAAGGTCTTAGAAAAGCAGTAATACACAAATACCTCTTGTACATATGTACAATTCAGATCAAAAGTCTGATTCATGCTTAATGATAAATAGTAGAAATATTTTCTTTAAAGCCAAGAAGGAAACAAGGACAGTTATTATCACAATTATTTAATATAGCATTAAAATCTTAACTATCACAGTTAGACAAAGGAAAGAAATAAGAAATATTTAAACGAAAATATCAATTTGTTGTCAATTTGATATCTAGATTATATGCCCAGAAAATCTAAAACAGTTTAAAACACAGTGGTACCTCAGTTTATGAATTTAAATTCTTTCCATGAATTGGTCTCAAATCAAATTGGACAAGAAGCAAACCAAATTTCCAAATAAGGTCCACATTGAACCTAACCATTGAAATTGATTCAATTGAGAAAAATGCAATCAATATAGAAGGAAAATCCAATAGAATACCAATTAAAAAATGAATGTAGAAAAATCAACACTCATTTCTGTAGAGAAGCAAGAATCAGAAAATAAAACCAAAATCTCATTAATAATGGCAATCAAAGATATTATGACTATGTATATACCTAATTAGCATACATGCAGATCCTAAGTGAAAAAATTTTAAACCTGAGAGTCAAAAAAATAATTACCAACCAATGAAATTTGCCTTAAAGTTGGAAAAAAGTGTGAATTTTATAAAACCATCAATTTTTTCAAAATGATATATAAATATATAAACTTAATTACAACATCAGAATAGATGCCATTTTTGTTGCTGTTGGGAGTATTTCTGAAACTTGGCAATCTTATGCAAAATTCATATAAAGATATTTGAAACTTCTGAAAGTAAATATGAGAGAAGACTGCTTTCACCAGATATTTAAAATGTATTCTGCAGTTACAATAAATAAAATACTTCCAACTTGGAAAAAATAAATGTGGGGGGCAATCAATAAAAAAGGATGGAGAGAATAGAAGTAGATAAATACACATGGGTACTAAATATAAGGTAAAACAGCATTTAAAATCAATGGGAAAAAGAGATTATTTTTTAAAAAATGGTTTTGGGAGAAGTTGGGCAAATAAGCTGGATTATTATTTTTTAACAAGAATTATTACAGTTGAGGGCCTGTGATGTAGTTCAGTGGCACAAAGCCTGCCTGGCAAGGGCAAGGTCCTAAGTTCAATTCCTAGTACAAAAAAGAATTATTATAGTTGAATTGAAGATTTAAACTTGTGAAAAAAAACCACATAAATTTCAGAAAAGAACAAGTGTAAGAAGCTTTTGTAAAGTAGATATGTGATTCAGAAACCATGAAACAATAAAATTATCATGTTGGTGATTTAAACATTAAAAGTCCAGTTTGCAGACATCTACCAGAACTAGGAATGCACACTTTTCCCCTCTACTAAGAGCAGGAGTATGAATGTATTTTTTAGACATATATGTACTTTAACAAACAATATCAGAATAACTTAACAAGTTTATTCACTGCAATATTATTTGCATGCTCACAGTGACAAAAGCAGAAATATCCATTAATGATCAAACTCATTTTTATAATTTATCTAGATGATGAGCAAACGTGTGCCCAGTGAGAGGAACGAGCGATGCTTTAGCTGTGTGCTGATGTGGAAAAAGCTCTAGAGAAGTGATGAGCATGAAAACATCATGTGTACATGGGTACACATTATTGTCTCCTGTGGAAACACATATATAATGCAAGAATATGTACATATATGCTGTATAGAAAATGCATCATCAATGCTGAAGCATGCATGTAGTCTTGTAGAAGAAAGAATTGTTCATGGTTCTTTCTCCACATGTTGAATTTCCTAGGGCTTGCAAGCTTTCTATTTTTCCCCTATGCTAATGGAAGTTCTATGGGATGAAAAGTTATTTTTTGTTTTTTATTTTAAAAATGTTACTTCTAGTTTGACAATCTGGTAAACTGTTATTAAGATGCACTGTGACCACAACAATCAGTATGATGTCCCCAAGGGATGATTTTCTTGCTTCTTTACCAACCTGGTGCTACTGGGCTCCTGACCTGTTCTCTGGCCCCTCCTCTCCTTCCTCCTGCTGCAATCAGAGCATCTCCTTGTCTTTCTCTTCCAGTCCTCCACCTGGGGTGCTAGCATTATTAAGAAACTGCTGCAAGTGCATTAAAGGGACTTGACCTTGGCTTCAATCTCTTGCCTCTGCTTGGCTCTTGGACAATAGCTGTGGCTTGGAGGCAACTTGGGTGTCCTTAGCCTCTTTTAGATCTGTTGTGCCTGAATGAGCTGTCTGTTCTCCACACCACTTGTGTCCTCTGAGGCACGCCGTATGGTGACTCAGAAGTCAGGAAAGGCTCAGTATCAATTCTATGCTGCTACCTGTTGGCTGATGACCCCACTTTATTTCTGCAGGCCTGGGTAACTTCAGCTGAAAAGTGGGCATATTGATGCCATCTCCTAGGATTGCTGAGATTACCAAAAGAATAACATGTTTTCAGTAGGTGATCAAGATATATTAATTTTCCTTTGCTTTTTTATTTCCTTTTCCTTGTGGTGGAAGAGTTTAATTCTTGTTAAACTATTCCCTGGGAGGGGGAAATTCTCTGAATATATCAGTAATGCCATTACTTCATCATTTCCCAGTTGTCACACTTAAAGCCATGACACAACTTAGCAATGATAGTTTTCAGCTTCATCACCTCCAGTTGCTTAGGTGTTCATTCCTTAACTTGTCCCCCCATAATGAGTCACCCAACTTCAGGGAGTGGCCTAGTCCTGGGGCTGATGGGTTTTCCTGGGGTGAGTCTGGTCTTTGGCAACCCTTATTTCTTCATCCCTTGATTTACAAGACATACGCCTATGACCTGGAGGTCTCTGGGCGTAGTCACCAAACAGAAAAGAAAGCCATGGAAATTCAGTCAGAACTGGTGGATACAGTTCCAACTCTTCAGACAGCCTAGAGCCTGAAAACCTAAGCTCTCTGTTAATGAGTGCTTCCAGCCCCAGACTCATGGTCCTTGGTCCATGGTCCTTGTTTTTATTTTCCTACCAGAACTGCATGGCAAGATCTTGTCCCCCTTCACATTTGAGTGAATTTAATCTAAAATTTTGAGGGGGTGGATTTTACAATTCTTCTTTAAAATGAGTAAAGTAAATTCATATGTTTATCACCTATGCTTTCACACCATTGAAGAAAATGAAGATGAACTGTTAGATGGTGATAGGCCCAACTACTGGACTCCTGGATCAGATCTCCAGTCTGTCTCCAGGAAGCATAGTCAGGATTCAATTCCCCAGATCTAGTGTCCTCACCTATGCGCAGAGGTAATAACATTCTCCACTTAAGATTAAGTTAGGCAATAAATGCAAAGTACTTAGCAAATGCCAGGCACACGGTATGCTCACAAGTGACGGTGGCTGTTACCATTATAGGTTGGCACCACAGATAATGAATTAAAGGTGGATTCAAAGTGAATACAATTCAAATCATGACTCATTCATTTACTGGTTGCATGATTCTGGCCAGTTATTCACTCTGATCCAGTTAATTCATCTAGAAAATGGGATCTATAGTGCTACCTACCTTATATTGTTCTTGTGAGAATTGTATTCACAGGTTTTGCATCCTGAGGTTCAACCAAATTTGGATTGTTTACTACACAGTTAGAGCCTCTGATGATTGTGTCTGCAGTGAATATGGACAGTCATTTTTTTCTTGTCATCCTTTTCAAAGCAATATAGTGCAACAAGTATTCTCATAGCATCTATGTTGTATTAGGTATTATAAGTCATTTAGAGATAAAATTATTTCTGAAAGCTATGCAAAAACTATGCCATTTTATATAAGGAACTTCAGCATCCATACATTTTTATATCTTCAGGAGATCCTAGAATCAATACCCCATGGATATGAAGGAAAACTGTAATTTATTTGTAAAAATTTCTTTTTTTTTTGGTACCTGGGATCAAACTCACGACCTTGCCAGGCAGGTGCTTAAGCCACTGAGCTAAATCCCCGGCCCCTATTTTTACAAATTTCTATTTAAATTTTGACACATAGTAAGTACTATACAATTGTTTTTAAAAAATAGTGACAAAAGTCCAACTGAAGGATTTCAAAATAACAATAAAAATGTCTGCATGAAATCAACCCCAAGCAAAGTAGATAGAAGTCAGTAATGAATAAAGTCAGAAAAAATAATTAAAAACAGAAAAATAGAATTGATAAACATACTAAAGTGAAGCACACACATGCAGACATATAGTCCTCTGGTAAGCAATAAATGGGTATACAAATTAAACCCAAAGCTATCAACCTCACATTACCCAAAACTAAGGCTAGAAATCACGGTGGTTGGAGGTGGGTCACTGCAGCCAGGGGCTGATGGGGTCTTGGCTGGCAAAGGCCCACATTGCCAACATGCAACTCTCTCTTCCTGGAGTGGTTTCCATCTCTCTTGGTCTGGGTTTACCTGGTTCCAGCTGTGCTCCGCCAGGCAGAAGCTTGTTTTGTCATCACCAATCCCTCTGTGGGCCTCTGAGAGGAGCCTGAGGCTGGCAGCACCCCCCTCTGAGAGATCCACCTCAGAACATCTTCCGTCTTTGACAAGACCCAGACACCCAGCATCTCAGCCAGCTTCTGGTCTACCAGCTCCAGCCCATTCAGCCTGCTTCACTTGAGACTTGACTATGGAAATGAGGGAAAGGGTTCCCAACTCCTTCTGCACTGTATTTTCTGAGTCCCTTCTGTATCAAACACCTTGGAAAACAGAAGTTAATCCATAAGAATGAATTCATGTGAGACACTGGACTGCTGTGGTAGTGTGATTTGGAGCATAAGAGAAATAGTTGGCTTTCTTAGACTTTCTAAGAGCTCAAAATATTGAAAGGAAAAAAGACTCACAAATTAGGTACAACCAAGGATAAGTCAACAGCACAAAGAGTAGGGTATTTGTAACATCAAAGTGCTTGACCCTGAAATGAGTTTCATGAGCAGATAAGGAAGGAACAGGTGGTACTGCTATGGTTAAGGATGTAAAACTCAGAGAAGTACAAAGATGGTGGACTGGTAGGTAGCAGGGACCCTCTCTGAGAGAGACAGCTCAAATGCCAGAATAAAACACCCCAGAGAGACCCAAACAGAGAGATGGACTCTCACAACCCACAAAGAAACTAAAGTGCAAAAAATCACTTGAATATGAGGTCCTGGGGCTACCATAAGAGAAACTAAGATCAGTGAGCACAGCACCCTCCTTGAGCCACCTGAATCCCTGCCAGAGACCTGACAAAGTGATCAGCGCCGAGACTGGCTTGAGCCACTGGAGCTCGGAGCTGAACAGCCCTGCGTGTGGCTCGCCCAGACTGGCCTTGCACACGACCCACCCAGAGGCACCATGAATTTGCACCGCAACCGCGCTGAAGTCAGAGGTCGAGGAGCCCAGCAGTTTTCAGGGACTGGCATCAACAGGCGGTGAGTGATGGGAATGGGACCCTCCCACGGCAAAGGGGAAACCAACTGGACAACATGTTGGATTTGGGCAGGATGGCCCTAACTCCATAAGGAAGTGCCTTCAGTTGGTTGCTCCCCTCACCAAGCGGATTGGTGGAATCTGCTTGGACTAGGACGCGCCCCTGGCTGGGACCCAGTGAGTTGCTACAAATTAATTCCCTGAGATTGGTGCACACTGACGCAGTGAAGGCTTGCAAAGGTTGACTGGCCTGGAGGGGAGGAGCCAATGCACACTGCCCGTGGGTCAACTCTAATCTCTGATAGCCTATTGAAGAGGACAAAAGCTCCTAGCCTGTGCCCTCTAGAGGAGCCTTAACCAACAAGAAAAGGGTCTGGGAATTACAGGGTACACTTGTATGGAAGGAACCAAAAACATGACAAAAGGGAGAAATAAGAAAACAACCCCAGCCCCCAACCCTGAGAACATTGATCCAGAAGAGGTAAATACAAAAGAGATTGAGGGCAACAAAAATGCAACATCAAACACAGCGTTAGCGGACATAAAGAGATATATTCAGGACCTCAGAAGCAGGACCAAAACTGAAATATTAATTCAAATTAAACAAGAGATAAGTAGATTAATAAAAGAAAGTCTGGGCAACTCTCAAGAAGACACAGAGAGAAGAATAGAAGAACACAAAAGAAGAGAAAAATTTAATGAAGAATACAGAAAAAACCTAGAATTCATGAAGCAGATTCAAAGAGATTATCAGGAAACTAAAGACTCCATAGAAAGCTAGCAAAACTGCTTGAAAGAAACCAAAGATAGACTACCAAAAATTGAACACAGGCTTGCAATGTGTGATCATGAAAGGGAAGATCTCTTAAAAATAACAAGGGAGCAGGCAGTAAAGATACAAAGACTGGAAGATGACAAGAGGTTCTATAACTTAAGAATGAAGAATGTGAATGAAGAAGCAGGAATCAAAACAGAGGAATTATAAAGGCTATTCACAGAAATTATTAAGGAAAATTCCCCAAGCATAGAAGAAAGAAATGATATGCAGAGGTATGAAGCATACAGAACTCCAGCCACCTACAACCAAAACAGAGCTACACCCAGACACATAATAATCAAGATCTCAGATATTCAACATAAGAACAGAATATTAAAAGCCATCAGAGAAAAGAAACAGATCACCTATAAAGGAAAATCCATCAAAATCAGGGCAGACTTCTTGACACAGACCATCAGGTCAAGAAGAGAGCTTGGAGTGAAGTAATTCAAGCGCTGAAGGAGAACAATCTCCAGCCCAGATTGATGTATAGTGCAAAACTCTCTCTAGAAATTAATGGAGAAACAAGATGCTTCCATGACAAAGAGGAACTAGGAGAATTTGTGACCACCAGTCCAGCCCTGCAAAAAATACTGAAGGACATTCTAGGGAGAGAGAACAAGAATACAAGCATTTCAGGAACAGTGGCAGAGAGGCCTCAGTGAACGGTGCAGATAGTGGAGTGGAACAGAAAAATAGACAACCAATGGCAGAAAAACAGAATAGCAGAAATAAGGCAGACAAGATTGGCTGTAATCTCTAGTATAGATGGCCTTGAAATATTAACAGAAAAAAACACAGGCAGAGTAAATCAGGAGATAGGGTCCATTGAGATGCTCTATATAGGGAGGCAGTGGGACCCAAAACAAGCAGTGCACCCCATGGGAGTGAAAGGGGAGAAATTGTCTAAAACAGGAAGGCAGAGGATATTGTTAATTGGTAACAAGATTTAAAATTTACATTATTTTCATCACTCTGCTTGGATGGATTACATGCTGTTCCAGTTTGTCTACTTGCACTAGACTTGAGGACATGGTCAGCTATCCCAAAAATAAGAGGACATATTATGGTAATCATCCCTAATTTTCCTATCAACTTAATCTGAAGCCCTTTATAACTTATACTGTCTTATTATGATTGATCTTATTTGAACCTGGGTTGTTAGATTGCTACTTTGTATTGACTGATTTTATTTAAATCTGTTATGATTGATAGCATCAAGTCTAAGAGTATAGGCAACTACATTGAAGATGACAAGATTCACTAAGAAACCCACTCTGGTTTGATTATTACTTACTTTTGAACTCTTATAATGTGTCCAATGTTTGTTTTTATTAATGTTATATACTGCTGAGACATCATGGTAACCGTTGTAGATCACCTTGTATTGCGGTTTTATATGACTTTTTTGCCTCATGCTTTTCTAGGAATTGTTTTGTTTTATCTTGCTTTGTTTTGTTTTTACCTCTAATACAGAAAGGATAGATATACATTTAGAGACTCATGCATGTGTAGAGCTTATAAACAGTTTACAAGAACCAATTATATAACACATGTTGAAATGAACAACTACTTTGAAGAAAAAGAGACACTACAATATTCAGTGCTGATTCCATAATGTCATGAGGCGAAATCCAGCAAAACTATCACTTTTTGTTCAAAGTGATTTTAGCTTGCTTTGTCTTGTTTAAGTTCAACACATATGAAGGTATGGACAGCTGTTTTGAGGAGAATGAGAAATACTATGACAGCCATTCTTGGCTTCCCTAATGTCTGGTCTTGAAGACCTGAAATGCCCTCCTCATCCTGTTCTGATCAATTTCATACTATGTTGTTTCATGTGAATTCCCTGTATGTGGCAATATGGACAACTATTTGGAAGAAAACAAGAGTCAACATGATAGAGAGTGAATATCTCCAATTGTCTAGTTTTGAAATTTATGTCTCTTACATTGCTTTCTTGTGATCTGCTTTGTTCTGTTTTGTTGTGTTTAATTTTACCCTTTTGATATAATTGCATGTATATTTGAGTGGGTAAGATGGATGCCCATATTGCTGTTTTTGTCAGATCATGGAGCAGAACTGTTAACAGTCTCACTGTTTGAATGTCTACTTTCCATGTTTTAACTTTGTAATTTAAACAACTATTTCCAAGAAGTCAGTATGTAATTTGTCAAGTAATAATTTCTTAGGATTTTTTGTTGTTGTTCTTTTCCTTTTTTCCTTGGAATTCTGTATTGTTGCTACCCTTTATTCTGTTTTGTTTTGTTTTGTTTTTTCTCTTTAAATAAAATTTTTAAAAAATCCAAAAACCCCCCAAAAAACCTTACTGGGTCTCAAGGCAGATAAGGGAGACACCCAGTTCACAGAAAGAATCATCAGTTTCTAGAACATAGTGAACACCTTTTCTACTCCAATGCAGTTACCACATTCATTTAGTTTTTACAATGGCCTAAAGTGAAAGTATCACTATTATCACCATTTCATAGAATGAAGAGACTGATGCACAAGAAAATAAAGCACTGGTCCAAGATCTCACAGTTACCAAGGGGAACGAGGGGGCTCAAACCTGTGCTTATAACCAACCTGGTGTGTTGCCAGGTAGGACCCTGTTTGAATTTGGAGTTAACCATTTACTGCTGTAACAGTATCAGTTTGTTTATCCTTAAAGTGGAGGAAATGATACTACATTAGTGCATTTCTGCTACTGTCTGAGGGGAGTTTTTAAATAACTCACTAATGAGGGAACTAAATGGAGTTCCATGGGTAGCACCCCCAAAAGCAAGCAAATCACCCTGCCCATGGTATCACATCTGAAAGGTTCCACTACTTAACACTGTTACCCTTGGGCCCAAGGTTCCAGCACTTAATACTTTGGAGATGGGGTCACACTCGCACAACATCCTGACCATAGGAAATACTCACTGCACAAGGGTGTGAGGGGCTAAGTGAGCAAACACAAGCGAGGGCTCTGGTTTGCATTAGATGTACAAACACCCCTGGCCATCTTCTCCCCAGTCCTGCCACACCCACCTTTCGGCTTCACCAGTAGACACATTAGTTCACACCACAGTTCTAAGATTAGATCAATAGACACAATAGTTCACACCGCAGTTCTAAGATAAGATCAGTAGACACCTTAGTTCACACCACAGTTCTAAGATTAGATCAGTAGACACCTTAGTTCACACAACAGTTCTAAGATAAGATCAGTATACACATTAGTTCACACCACAGTTCTAAGATTAGATCAGTAGACACATTAGTTCACACCACATTTCTAAGATAAGATCAGTAGACACATTAGTTCACACCACAGTTCTAAGATAAGATCAGTAGACACCTTAGTTCACACCACAGTTCTAAGATAAGATCAGTAGACACATTAGTTCACACAACAGTTCTAAGATTGCTGACTCTAAGGATGTTTTCATAAGGCTCCTTCTACCTGGGGAGTCTTAACCTTCTACCTCAGGGTTTCCAGGAACTGGGAAGCCTGATCGCCTGCCCATGTAGCACTTACCTGTGAGACCAAATCCAGTTCCTTTCAGTTCTAATGGTGTTTCTTGTCACTATGCTCCTTCACTCACTCATGTGTGCTGCTCCCTAGATCCTGAGTCTCAGCTTTGCCACCTGAAAAAAGGATGATGACAGCCACTCTGAAGGAGCCAATGCAAAGTTCACAGGATACAGGAAGTAGCTAACAAATGATGCCTTCTGCTTTAGTATTGTTATTACTCGATGTCATCTATTTCAAATGACAGCTATAATTGAACATGGCTTATCTTACCTCCTAGATGAGGACAAAGATATTGTGAACTATTGTTTTGTCTTCCCCCAGAGTAACTAGCACAGTTTGGAATTTAATGAAAGCTCAGCAAATGTGGGGTGAAGGGGAAAATATCGAGTCAGACAACACACAACACAGAGGTTGACTTGATAAAGCCACTGAGATCATATTCACTGTGTGCTGTGTGCTCACAGTTTGCATGGTAATGTGCCAGTTCTATAAAAGATTGGAAGAA
>PVJX010018024.1:0-37300 GCA_004027295.1 Dolichotis patagonum
CCTGGGGGTGAAGGGCGGGGCTACGGGCCCAAACAGACCTGGCCCAGATGCCGATCTCCAGGCAGTTCCTTGCGGATGAAGGGCGGGCCTACCACTACCAAACAGTCACGCCGAGATGCAGGTCTGCGCAGACTTTCGATCCAAACAGCCCAGGCCACTCTACGGGTCCGAGACTTTCGGGTCCCAAAGAGACAGCCCGAGATGCTGCTTTCTGGGAGACTTCCTCACTCACTGAAGGAATGACCTCGGACCAAATCCGAGGATGGTCAGCCACAGAGTCAGGTGAGGAAGCATGCAGAGGGCGTCTACACATTGGAGGCAGAAGGATTCAATATCAAGGCCTGGAGTTCTCCTTAGTGTCTCATGCAAGTCCACACCAGCAGGCTGATGGGTCTGCGACAGAAGGCTAAAGGCTCTACAATGGAAGGCTGAAGAGTCTGTGTCGGAAGGCTGAAGAGTCTACACCAATGGTTGATTTCTTGATAGATACCATTCTTTCTAGAGTGAAATAGAATCCCAGCACTGTTTTAATTTGCATCTTTTAAATGACCAATGATGTCGAACACTTTTTCTTATATTCATTTACCAATTTCTATTTCTTTATTTGAGAAGTGTGTATTCATGTCAGATGCCCATTTTTGAATTGGGTATTTAAATTTGGGAGGTCTGAATTTTTAACTCTTTATATATTCTAGACATTAGTATCTTGTCTAAGGAACAGCTGGCAAAATTTTTTCCCATTCATTGAGTTATTTCTCCACTCTGATGATGATTTCTTTTGTTGTGCAAAAGCATTTTAATAAGATGAGATTCTGTTTGTTGATTCTTTATATTTTCCTTATCAACTGGATTTTGTTCATAAGTGTTTGCCTACACCATGTCTTGAAGTGTTCTACCTATTGTATCTTTCAGCAGATTCAGTGTTTCTGTTTTAATATTCAGATCTTTGTTCCATTTTGATTTTAGTTTAGTGAACAGTGAGAGAATGGACCTAATTTTTGTCTCTGGCATGTGGAAAGCCAGTTTTTCCAGCACCATTTAATAAAGAGTGTATCTCTCTTCCAGTGAAGTTGTTTGGTCTTTTTGTTAAAGATAAGGTGGATGAGTGTATTGGGGTTTGTTTCTACATCTTCCAATCTATTCCACTGATCTTTGGGTCTGTATTTTGTCCATTCATTTTTTGTTTTCTGCTTGCCACTACCATGTTGTTTTTATCATAGTAGTTCTGTAGTATGATTTAAAGTTAGGAATTGTGATGTCTCTTGATTTACCTTTATTGCCCAGAACTGTTTTTGTTATTCTAGTTCTCTTCTAGTTCCAATAAATTTGATTGTTTTCTCTAATTCTGTGAAGTATGCTATTGATATTTTGATTGGAATCACAGTAAATCTTACAGCAATTTTAGGTGTATGGTCATTCTCACTATGTTAGTTGTTCCTATGCAAGAACAGGGTATATCTTTCCATTTCTTGGCATCTTCTTTGATCTCATTTATTAAGAGTATTACTGTTTTCAGTGTAAAGTTCTTTTGCTTCTTTGTTAGATTGATTCCTAAGTATTTCTTTGGGGGTTTGTTTTGTTTTGTTTTGTTTTGGTACTTGGGATCAAACTTATGACCTCGCACTTGACAGACAGGTGCTTTTGCCACTGAGCTAAATCCCTGGCCTTAGTATTTCATTTTTTGATGGTATTAGTAAAGGCATGGTTTCCCATACTTTTCACTCAGCGAGTTTGTTGTTTGTGTGCAAGAATGCTACCAATTTTTGAGTGTTGACCTTATATCCAGCTACATGATTGAATTTGGTTATTAAATCTAGAAATCCTTTTGTTGAGATTTTGGGATCTTCCATGGTAACCACATTATATACATTATCTCATTTCATACTCACTTACAAGACTGGTATGCTTATGTTCTACATGTAGAGCAAGCAGACTATCAAAGCTGAACACCTTGCCAAAGATCATAATGCCAAAATGTGACAAGATCAATATTTGAGCTCAGACATCGATGATATTGCAATCCATGCACTTTGTTATTATGAGTTCATATTTGAGACCCTGAAAATAAATGATCTAACTAAATATATTACATGTCTAACAGTTATTACTTAATCTGTACATCTTTGCTTCCACCAAAGAAACTAGCCAAAGCAACTCTTCACAGTTTACCAAGTATATTATCTACTCTTCTCTGGTCAAAGCAGCTTGCATAGTTCATAAATATGGGCGACTACCATTGTATTGTCATATGCCTCCTTTTTCTTTTAATAGACAAAGTGTTTGCAGTTCCATGGAAGCCTGGTACAAAGTAGAAATTTTGATTTATTCATATCATCTGAACACTACTACTTGGAGGGTAGTGTAATAGCACAAACATAGCAATGGACTCAGCTGGATTTCTTGTCTGTTGAGAGATGTTGGTCTACAAACAACACTGCATTGCCTTGCATGGCATTAGAGGAGGAGTCTCCTCTTGTAATGCCAGAATTTGCTTAGCTTTGACTTTGATGAACAGCCATCAGAGATCAATTTGATTACCTCCTGGATAGGAAGGTCATTATATTATATCACCAGTCACTACTAGCCACAGAGAGGAGATCTGGTAAGAGTTAGGCCTGTAACATTTAAAGGGAAGGGTACTGGATGAGAAATATAGGACTTTGAATTCTGGCTTCTGTCACCCATGAGTTAAGAGACTTTCTTGATTAATCACCTAATCTCCTTAGGTTTTAGTTTTATCCTGTGGAAATGAGGAAGTAAAGCTTGCATTTACTACTGACAAAGTGTTTGTTGTAAGAACAATAAAATATTCTGTTACATAAAAGCACTTTTTAAACTCTCATGGGCCTATAAAATATAAGATAGTCTTGATCTAGATTATTGATATGGTTACTTGGGGTAAGGGCATGGCAAAGTGGAGAGCTGTTAAGAATTTTTACAAAGAATAGAACTGATAAGATTTTAAAATCAGCTCTAAAAACTGCATATCATATACCATTTATATAAAATGTCCATATATATCTATATGCATAAGAAATATACAAGAGGATGTTTTCTAAAATGCTAGCAGTTTTAGGTGACTTTTATCTTTTCCCATTTATTTTTTATGTTGTTCAAATTTTTATAATGGATATGGATTATTTATACAGTTAGAAAAAAGAAAATACCTTTTTTCATTTGAGACTTGTTGTAGACATAATCTGAAATCTATGGCTGAATTCTCTCTTCAAGAAATAATTCACCATTCAGCTGTAAGTGTGCTAGCTTATAAGTTTCCAGTATCAACTCCTTCAGCTTTTTAAAAAGATTTATTGGGCAACCCACTTGGGACTTCTTCTGCCTCTCTCTTAGACAGAAGATTTCTTTTTCTCAATAAATATATTCTGTTCTTTAAAAAATAAATAAGTAAATAAAAAAGAATTTATTTACTTTTAATTGATGAACATTAATTGCATAGTTAAATACTTGATCTGTATATATGCTGTAGAAAATTCCAGTCAAGCTAATAAATATATCCATAACCTCATCAACATTTTTGGTGGTAAGAATATTAGAAATAAGTTATTTTAAAAACATGAAAAATCGGTAATTTGAAATTTGGAATACATTATCACTAACTTTGGTTTCCATACAGTACAATGGAATATTAATACTTGTTCCTCCAATCTAACCAAAACTTTCCCAACATCTTCGATCAGCACCTTCCTGTTCCCCAACCCTCCAATTCAATCTAGAAGATACCGCATGATTCTATACCTGTGAGGTACTTAAAATAGTCAAATTCATAGAAGTAGAGACTATAACAGGGTGAAATCTTATTATGGAAATTCTCTTTTGCTCCGTAGCACCCCATGGGTTGCAGAGAGCTCTCCAGGCCGGTATCACAGTCTACTAGCTCCTCTGCCTGACTGGTTCTTTCCATTTTCCTTCGTAGGTGGTACTTACTCCCTAGTGAATCTTTTGTATTTGCTTTGTCTTAACATTGGCTCTCTAGAAAATTTGATGAATACTGACATTCAAAATGCAGGTGTATTAATACACAGTACCAGTCTGCATTAGGAGACCTGGGTTTTAGTGTGGTCTCTACTTTCTTTTTTTAATGATCTTTGTCAAGCCATAGCCAGGACATATTTGGGTCCCAATTGCCCTAGATAAAATGTGAGAAGGTCAGGCTCTATAATCTCCATAAGCCCTTTTATTTTTAGGAATTATATATAGGTTATAATACCAAGAGAGGCCCAGCTTCAGCCAATTTGTTTTTTTTAAAAATGACTTAAGCTTTTCTAACTTCCTTCTGTGCTCATGCTGAATTTTTAGACTTTGGACACTTTGTGTGGTCTTCTGAAGCTCCCTTTCCAGACTGTTCTATACTCAAGAATTTTCTTTCCTCTATCTGTATTCTCCTTCCAGTCAAATCTTATATCTCTCAAATTCCATGTGCTCGAGTTCAATAAAGTAATAAAAACTACAGGAAAAATAAGGGTAAATTGCTCATATATGTTTGTGGATAATTGTTGAGTACTCTTACAGTTTATTATATGCATCATTCTTTATCTAGAATCCCCTAAGTGCAATGGTTTCTCCTTTGCTGATCCTTCTGACCTCTCTCTCCCTCTTTAGCTGAATAACTTATGCAGCAGGTGTAATGCCTGGCTAGGAGCCTGCACCGTGACACAAGACAGAACAGGGTTTGAATCTTAATCCACTAGGTACCAGTTATGCAACTTCACTAAACTCTCTGAGTCTCATGGTCTTCATTCATTAAATGGGGATAATAATAGCTCCCTCACAGGGTTATTGGGACAATCACAGCAAATAGGATGTGCTTGGCTTAGTACATGATACATTTTAAGCATTTTTAAACTTATGTTATTGTTATAATTATTACTATGTATAAGCATTCATAGTAACTGATATTTATAAAAGTGAGTTATAAATATTGATTATAATGAGTAATGCACCTTTCTGTGTGGTGGACTTGATGCTGTGCTGCCTAGATTCCCCATTTAATATGGGACCAGTCCCTCCAGCTACTATGAGGGTGTTATTGGTTGTAGACTTTTACCTGCCAGTCCTATAGGGGTTAACCCAGCTCCAGAGAGCTGCCTCACCCAACATACAACCTTCCATGAGTAGCCCACTACCCATATGGAAGTACTAAGGTCTAACCATTTTGACCCAAATTGATTCAACTTTGAAGGTCATTCTGGCTCTAGATCAGCCCATGAGATTGACTGTGTCTGCCTTTGGGGTTTCCTTATCCAATTCTACTTTGATCTCCTTCTTCCTTCCCTCCTGGAGGGGATCCCTGATGAATCAACTGCACACTAAATTCCATTTCAAAACTGGTTTCCCAGAGAATCTAGTCTGTGCGGCCTATATTCTAAATATTAGCAGTCAGATCCTGAGAAATGAGGAGGTGAATCTATTTCTGGAAAATTAATCTGAAAATATTCTCCTTCATTCTCCACATGGTGATCTATTTTATTTTGATGTTTGACTCCAAATTATCAAATATACATCTCTACATGAAGCCTTGTATGTGCATACCTTAAGAATGTAAGTAAGACATTAAAATTCTTTTTAAAATAAAGAAGCAAGACTGAGGCAGGAAGATCCCAGGCCAGCCTGGGCTACATAGTGAGTTCAAGGCCACCCTGAACTACATAGAAAGACATTGTCTCTAAAAACAAACAAACAAACAAACAAACAACAACAAAAGAAGCAGTGCTGGTACTGCACTCATGGTCTTTGTTTCTTGTCTGGCTTAACTAACAGAAATAAAATAGGGAGATGAAAAGCTTCCACTCACTCCAGGTAGGGATGGGATATCTGACTCAGTCACAGCAGAGTATTAATACAATTAATCAAAAAAGGATTTCTTTGATCAAAGTTCGAGAACACTGAATTTAACAAAGTTCAATGTGTGCTTTTCCTAAGGGACTTCTCAGAGCCTTTAATATGTTAATCACTCTTAAGATTTTCTGTGAAAGGAACTAAAGGTGGCACAATTTCCTGACTTATTTTTTCTCCCCAAGGTTGAATTCTTTTGGGGGAGGTACGTATTGGGTAAGTCTTATGAAGAAAACATTTTTTGGACTAGCTCTACAGTACCATTTTTCAAGACATTTTCGAATTTCTAATTTTGGAATTTGATTGTTACTTAGTCAGAATGGTCAAAAACTGAAATTGATTCATATTTTTATTTGGCAGACCACTGAACATACATAGGCACAGCAATTAAAGAGCTTTTCTATTTGAAAACACATTTCATTGGGTTTACCCGGACATAAACGTAGCCCCAGAAGGTGGCAAATCCCTTCTCCTTGACAGATTCCTTATGAGGAACATGGCATTAAATCGTTGCACAATCAGACTCCGGCCTCATTAAGTTGCAGTCTCCCATTAATCCTTCTTCCACATCTCAGACCACTGAGACTTCCATTCTTTTCATGCTCCCAGTCTGTTCCTGCCTCCAGACTTTTGCTCCTTCTTTTCCTCCTGCCTGAAGGTCTTTTCTCTGCAGCTCATTCTATTGGACTAAGTTGTCTCTTTGAGTCTTGTGTGTTGTGGAGGAAGAGTGTTTAACCGTAAGTGTGTATGTGTTGGGAGTGTTGGTGTGGGAATCAAATCCAGGTGCAGAATTAGGATACAACGACATCTAGGTCTATCTTCTGTTGCCTTTGCTCTCATTTATGGAGACAGAGCATACTAGGAAAGTAATGAGCTCTAAGGGAAGTGAGAGGGGCTGCAGAGGAGGAGGCTTCTCTTCTACCATTGACTCAGGTGTTATGTTGTTGTTGTTGTTGTTGTTGTCATCGTCATTATTTTCTGTTCATCATTGTGGGCATAGGGAGGATCTGTGTTAAATAATAACACAGAAGGACTTGCAGTATCACATTTATCACTTTGTTAGTGAGATTTGAACCCAAGAAGACCAGCTCCAGGACACATGCTGTTGTGCAATACATGAATGAAAGCCACAGCTGTGATCCGCTGAGCACTCCAGGAAAAGAACACCCAGAGAAATCTGTCTGTTCACTTGGGATGATTTAGAGGAAGTAAGTCCCTTTCCTCTACAAAAGTAGCCATATCTTCCTAGCATCAGGCAGCATTCCCAAAGGAAAGAGAGACCTCATTTATAAATCTGGCAGACAAGATGTAAGTGGAAGTCATTAACCTTGATTCCCTCGCCTCACTTCCCCAGAACACTGGGAGTGATGGAAGCTGCCCTCCCAAGATCCCAGAGCTCAGGCCCCCAAATAATGTGAGACTCCCAGCTCCTCTTGGTCTCTGCCTGGGGAGAATTCCTCCATCTGGCTGTCTGCCCCAGCCATGGTGAACCACCACCCTGAGAAACTGCTCCTCATACTAGGAGAGTCAGAATCAGAGACCTCTGCAAACCAGGGACGTGGTCCCTGCCCTCAGTGAGTCTGGAATCTGTTTGAGGACACAGCACACATCCACACATGAAAACCACTGTGAAATATTTATGAGGCTGCCCAGTATCCCGTGTAAACAAACACAGTGCATGCTGAGTACTGATAGCGACAAGCAGCCTTCGAGCAGGAAGGAGCTCTGCGCATTAGCTAGTCCAGGGATCACTGGATGCTGGCTCATGAGCTGAATCTGACCCGCAGATATGTGATTTGATTCAAACATTACTGTTTGTGTTGTTGTGGTTATCATTCTTTTCTATAAGCCAGCTTTTCAACTAGGGGAGAATTGATATACAACACAGGTTGGAGCTCCTCTTTGACAAAATAGGTGATCCGACAGCCCTGTAGATTTGTATTCTATGACCACACCTGACTAGAGCGAAGCGGAAGCTTCTAGCTCAGGAAAGGACGTTCGTCCTGTAATATGTCACAGTCTTCACTAGTCCCCATTGCTTCTCTGACTCTGATGCCCACTGTCATTTGCTATATATCGCCTTACATGGGATATCATTTTCTTTGTGGTGGAAAAAAAATTATATTCGGTATTCATTTCTTAATCCAAAGAGCAAAACCTCAAGTTTACCAAGATAACTGAATGTGGCTGGCCTCTCTTAAATAAACTGCCTTGTGCATTAAGTTTCTGAACACATGTTCCATAGAATCTTCCAAACCCTGTATTTCATAAAATGGAAACTCAGAGAAAGGAAGAGACTGAAGCCTGGCATCATGATTGCTTGTGTGTGTGTGTGTGTGTGTGTGTGTGTGTGTGTGTGTGTTTGAGACAGGCTCTCACTATGTAGTGCAGGCTGGCCTTGAACTGTCTTATGTAGCCCAGGCTGCTCTCAAACTCATGAGGCTCCTCCTGTCTTAGCATTCTGAGTGCTGGGATTACAGGTGTGCACCACCATGCCCAGCATAGCCTAGAGTCATGAAATAATCTCCAAGCTCAGTCCAGTTAAGAGGACTGGAGGCCTGGCTCTGAAACCTGGAGGTAGCACTGAATGACTAAGCTCCTGGAAGGTTATCTGAACCCTCTAAGCCTCCATTGTTCCATCTACAAAATGGGCACAAACTTAATCATCCTATAGGGGTTATCAGGGTTGAAATAATAACTTCCTAGGGCATTTATAGACTATGAGATATAGGGAATCATAATAGTATGTCTGTTTATACAGTGCTCTGAATGTTCTGGTTTTATATTTTGTTTTTACTTGTGGCTTCACAGACCCTGCTGTCAGCCTTACTTAAATCTTTGCAATTTTAGAAGGAATCTTTAGCCTTTCAGACTTTTATTTGTCTCATATCCTCTCTATTTAGCTCAGCTAATAGAAAAACTGTGTCCTGGGGCCTGCATCAAATATACTATAATTCATTCAGTGATGCTGCTTCCAGTGCATATTTTTTTGCATACACATTTTCCCGGGACTTTGAGTCAGAGTACAGAGCAAAAACAAATAACAGATAAACAACCAAAGCTCTCTTTATGGCCCAGTGTGGTGACAATAGCTGATAGATCCTGACTCACTACTATAGGCCAGGCACTCTGCAAAGCAGACCATTCAGATGCATTTGAACTTCACAGTGGCCATGTGAACTGAGTCTCTGGTATTTAGCACTGAGTAACAAATCATCAAAAAATTTAACGTCTTAAAATTTGCACCGAATATTTACTACCCCATACGTAGTTTCTGTTGGTCAGGAATTTGGGCATGACTTAGCTGAGTGATTCTAGTTCAGATTGTATCATTAAATTGCAATCATCTGAATTCTGATCAGGGCTGCTAGTTCCATTTCCAAAGTGTTTGGGGCACATGGTAAGCACACTCAGTTCCCAGCTGTGTAGACCTCTTTCCACAGGGATGCTTGAGGGTGCTTTGAGATGGTGGCTAAGACTGAGTGAACTAAGAGACAGTAAAATGAAGGCTTTGGTGTCCTTTGTGTCAAGTTTACCATTTCAGCAACATCCCCTTGGTTATGTATGCTGGCCCCATGCATTGCCAAAGGGGACCTCATAAGAACATGAACTTCAACATCGAAAGCCAGGATAAGTCAGACCGTCTTTGAGGTCAGATAACACAGTCTGTTATTCCCATATTAAAGTGAAGTAACTGAGGCTTACATAAGGAAGGGTCACATAACTTCTCCAAAGTCAACTGGGTAAAAATGTTAGAGCTGGGATTCAAACCTAGATTTGTTCAATATGCAAATGTCAATTCTGATCGGTTCAGCCCTACTGCATCCAAGTATTTTCAAAACTGTAAAGCACTGTGCAAACAATTCTGTTACTTGTTAGACCACTGCACAAATAGGTATAATTTTACTGATAAGCAAGAAAGCATTCATTTGCCTACTTATTCATTTAACTAATCCTCATTGAATGCCTCACTTATACTAAGATCTGAGGTAAATGATTTGGTTAAAAGCACACAACTAATAAATGGCCGAGTAGGACACACACCAGGTCTGTGTAATCCCTAACAAATGTTCTTTCCACCACCTATAAAGTAGTTTTGAATTGATTTTATATGTCCTCAAAGCATCTTGATAAAATCAAGAGAAGGAAAGTGACTTCCCATAGTCTAAGAGAATGAGCACTGGCTTCTTCTTTCAAAATAGCTCTGAGCTCTGGAGCAGACAAGCATTCAGAGCTGTAAGAAAAACCCAGCTGGAGCTGTGATTCTGATCTTAGAGTACTGGCAATACTGTCTGGTCTGAACGCTAACCTGCCTCAAGCATTAAAAAAACCAAAAGCATCATGTATGGTCAATGAGTCCATGAAAAATGTTCAAATCATGAATCAATAAGGATATAAGTCAAAACGATATGGGAGTACTACCTCACAGCCATTAGGATGACTATTCTCTATATAAAGACAAACAGAAGACAAGTGTTGGCAACATTCTGGAGAAATTGGAGCCCTTTGCTTTGTTCGTGGCAGTGTGAAATGGTGTAGCTCCTGTGGAACACTGTTTGGTGGTTTCTAAAAAAATTAAAAACAATTTTCATATATAGGATCCTACAATTGTACTTATGGGTGTATGTTCAAAATTACTAAAGAGTATCAAGGGATACTCACACATTCATGATCCTAGCAGCACTGTGCATAATAGCTAGAGTGAAAAACTAACCCAAGCACTCACTGAAGAGTGAAAACAAAATGTGGATAAACAAAATGTGGTCCCCATGTACAACAGAATATATTCAGACTTCAAAAGAAAGGAAATTCTGCCATGCTATCATATGGACAAACCTTGACAACATTGTAAGTGGAATAAACCAGTCACACACCAAAGACAAAACACAAAGCAAAACAAACAAGCAAACCATAAGATGTCCAGAGCCATAAATTCACAGAACAGGAAGTAGTTGCTAGGGTCTGGGGAGAGGGAAATAGAGAATTAGTGTTTCATAAATATGAAGTTCCACTTTTAAAATATGAAACATGCTCAGGAGATGGATGGCACTAATGACTGCACAGCTGGTCGATCTGTACATTTGAAAATGGTTAAGACAGTAAATTTCATGCTATCTGTATTTTACCATAATTTAAAAAAAATACACTGTTGTGTTATCCAATTACAGGTTGAGAACAGCCAAAGATGACCACTCATCTTGCAGGAAAAGAAACAGAGGATTGGAAAGACTCAATTACTGGGGCAGAATCACATAGCTGGGAAGAGACAGAGCTGGGGAATTTAAACCCACATCCCTGCTATGAAAATATGCAGCTTTCTTTCCACTTGTCCCTGGATTTTCAGCCAAAGGGAGGCCCAAAACCCTTCCACCATTGTTAGGGCAGCAATTTGTCAGTCACTAAATGCCTCAGGGAGGCAATTGGCTTTTATGGTCTGAGATCAACCTGGAAGAGGGGACAGCTGAAATCAGAGCAGCAGCCCGCTCCCTAGCTAGTTCTCTCAAAAACATTCCAGGTGGGCTTGGGCTGCACAGCTGGGCTAATTGCCTAGCCTGGGAACACCAAGAAAGACATTTATAGGTCCAGCTGCTGTTGTCAAATATTTTCCTGCACCAGCTGAGCCAGATATCCTCAGCTTTTAAAAATCCCCCAGATACAGGGACTAATTTTTTTGTTTAATTTGTAGGTAGGGAGGAAGGACAAGAGGCAGTATGGTTTTGGGTCCAGGCAAGTGCTGGGAGCTGACTCGGGGATGTCCCCATGTTCCCCCTTCTTTCTAAGCTTTGTGCTTGTACTTTGCACCTGCAGCTTCTTGCTGGGAAAAGTGACACTTTAATTCAGAGCAAGTGAAAAGGAGGCTACCTTCGACTTAATGAGAAGTGACCAGGGAACACGCCAGATTAACCAAAGGAGATTGTAAAGTGCTGTGTAAATATCAACTGCAGGACCACTTAGGGTGGGGAGGCTTTGGAGCCAGTCTGCAAATGGCACCAGCTTCCCAAGGTGACACTGAGTTAGCAGATTTGCAACCTGCTGAAACTGGAGACTTCCTGGGTGCTGTCTGAGAGAGACAGTATGTTTCTAGCAGCAGGTTCCAGCTCTTTCTGGGACTAGGAAATGCTTCTCATTGGTGTACAGGGGAAGAACCCCAGTCAAAAAAGAACACAAAAAAATTTTTTTCAGGAAAGCCCTTGTCAGGAGCCACGATTGTGCAGTGTTTTGAGACACCAGTGACTAAGAGCATTGGGGTTGTGGCTGTCAATCTTTAAACCCAGCTTCTGTCCTTTTTTAGCTACTTGAACTTGGGTTTGCCACTTGACCTCTCTGAGCCTTGTGTTTGCCTCATATAGGAGGAGTTGATGCAGGTGTGGTGGTGCACACCTGCGATCTCAGCACTTCTGGGAGGCCGAGACAGGAAGAGTGCAAGTTCAAACCCGCCTGGGCAACTTTGTGACTTAGCAAGACTCTGTTTTAAAATAAAAAATAAAATTAAAATAGGGCTGGAGATGTACCTCAGTATAAAGGCCCAGGTTCAATTCCTAGTACTGCAAAATAAATAACGAGTTAATAATCCACTCGATGGGTTTGCTGAGAGAACTACAGAGAATGAGCCAGGTAGTCTTTGTAGCAACTACCCCACTCAAAACCAGCCATAGATAACGTGTAAGCAAATGGGCATGATTATGTGTCAATAAAACTTTATTTAGGAGAATTGGCAGTCTGTTGGGTTTGTCTAGTGGGCCATTATTGGCTGACTCCCGCCTTGGAGCAATTTATCTGATTCTTCTTTAATTCCTTGTCACTTTTTGTCTGGTGTAATAACTAGTGGTGAACGGGCCTGATCTTTGGGTGTGAACATAAACTTCTTGAAATCAGAATGCATTTCAGAGTTGCCCAGGTGTATCTGCAATTTCCTCTAAATGAGGAACTCAACGAACACCTCCTGATTGGATAAACATCATGGAAGGTTTCAGGGCAGTGAATTGGTTCCAAGTATAGGATTCAAAGTCACAATGTTCAGGTAAATTCCAGTAATTCATGCTAAGTGATTTCCCTTCTCTCTAGCCTAATATCCCAGTTACATACATGGATTACAGAGTATCCATTTCATTGGATTGTTGGAAGGATTGACTTAATGATTGTAAAATATTTAAGATCTGGTGAATAGCAAACGCTGCATAAACATTAGCATAAGTAACCCTTTACTTAGA
Organism: Dolichotis patagonum; assembly: GCA_004027295.1. Lineage (NCBI taxonomy): Eukaryota > Metazoa > Chordata > Mammalia > Rodentia > Caviidae > Dolichotis > Dolichotis patagonum. The sequence goes on from PVJX010018024.1 coordinate 13,065, forward strand.
AACCTTGATAGTTCAGGTGCTCAATAAACATTTATGGAAAGCTATTAATGAATCAGAAAGGAAAATCTCATTGTTTCTGTGGGCCTCAATTTTCTTATCTATCCAATGGTAATAAGTCGTGGAACTGTGGACATCGCAGTGAGACACTTTGGTTTGAGCAGTCAGTAAATCACAACTTGTCTTACAGGCCAATTTCCAAGAACCATCTACAGTATTCTCTCTACCTTTGCATAGTCTTAGTTGCCGTCAGCTCTTAGCTGTCCCTCCCTTATCCTTTCAGCTGAGGCACTCCTGACATTTCGGGCCACAGTTCTCTGCTGTGAGGGACTGGCCTTGTACAGTAGGATGCTGTGCAGAACCTCTACCTCTGCCCCATGTGACACACCAAAATATCTTCAAACATTGCCAAATATTCTGTGAGGGGTAAAATTGCCCCCTCCTTGGTTATGAGCCATTATATCAGAACAGGCCTAACAAACAGGCGAATTTTTGGAGAGGGAAGAAGAATGCTTTGGAGATGTCCAGAGCCATCTGTGATGCAGATACAGGGAAAATGACTATTCTAGTGCAGCAGAGTGTGACCTTGGACAAGGGACTTCACTTCTGCCAACATTGGTTTCCTCATCTGTATGTTGGGGTGAAATTTTCTATGCCTCTAAGGATTTAAGGAGTACTTGATGAAGTAGCACAAGTGAATTGCTAAGCATACAGTAAATAATGAGTAAATCATAGTCACTTTTTAGTGTTTTGTGCTATGGTTGTGGTTACTGAGCATAGACTAAAGGTACCTTCTGTCTCTGGAATTTCAGAGTTGTTTTCAATGCTCATAGCATAGATTGAAAACTAGAAAATTATGGACTGGATTTGACCTTCATGCGTGTTGTGTTTGGCTTACAATGTGATTAAATATGTTTGAATTCAAAGCTTACATTTAAACATAGGGAGGTTTTGCTTAGAATTCCATGTTTGGGCTTTCCTGGAAATCTGGGTAATTGGTCAGTGCTGGAGTGACAGATCCACCTGGCAGCAAGCTGTCAGCTGAAGCTGGTGGCTGTCACCCACTTTAGATAAAACATATGCTCTCCTGTTTCCACCCTCCACCCCACCCCACCCCTAAAACCTCACCAAGCTTATTTCAACATTACTTAATGGCAGTTTCCTCTTGGTGCCAGTAAGTGTTTTTTGCAAGATCTGCGTCTGGAATTCTTTTACAAGATCCTCTGAATTGACGATTCTCATCCAGGTTTTTCAGTTCTTTAAAGCTGAGTCTCTTTCTCAGCCCCAGAGAGTGGATCACTTACAACTCCCACGCCTAACTTCAAGGTCCCTTTGACTTTTTCTTGACAAGGAGCCAGACAGGACCATCTAACCATTAATACACTTTGGGGTGCTGTGCAGTTCTGAAGCTCTGGGGCCCCCATCCTATTTACTGTTCCCATTCTCCTGACCCACTTCCTCCCCCAATCCAATCTCCCCCAGCCAAACCAGAGCTGGCAGCTTCTCAACAACCGTTTATCAGACGCAAGGAAATAACAGCTTTTAACCACGGCTCTTATGCTTGAAGACTGTGATCAGATTCCGAACCATTTCCAGAAGTGCCCCTTGGGGCCTAGGGAGACGTGGTTTCCATGATAACAACTCCTTGCTGTCTCCTGTCTCCAGCCCCTCGAAAGCGAAGTGGATCTTGCCGCCCAATGGTGCTAGAGGAAATTTAACTACAAGAGCTGGACAGGAATTTCATACCCACAGACAACACCACCACCTTGACGAGGATCTGTAATCAAACATGGTGTTGGTAGCAGCAGTGATAGTGGAGAGCTTTACGGCTCTGTTTACTTCAGATACCTCTGCCAGGCTTATGTATGACACAGAGAGACCAGAACTAGAGGTGAGAGAGAGACATAGGATGTTTCCTGGCAGGATTATGGCCGCTTCCTCTGGCTGTCTGGGATCTTAAGTACTTTCCTGGCAATGATTAAAAAAAAAAATGCTAAGCAAAAGAGTAATCAGAAAATTAAACTAGGAAAAGCTAGAGAGATAAGGAAGAAGCTTCCTAGGCATCAAAAGGATTATATATGCAAATTGCTTGGAGATCTGTAGTAATGAAAAAGCACTCCATAGTAGTGATAATATTTATTAAGTTTATGGGATTGACTCTGCTTTGGAGGGTGTGAGGATAACCATTGTGAACATCTACTGAGGATTTGTACTGATTAATGTCCACAATCAGATCTAGTTCTTATAGCCATCTTACTTAGAGATCGTTATTGTCATTTTAGAGATAAAGAGAGGCTCGAACTGGTTAAATAGTTTGCCCCCAGTCACACAGCACGTTAGTGTAGAATTCAAACCCATACAGCGGTCTGTCTGATTCCAAACACAAAGAAAATGTAAGGAGAGGGATTTGATCAGGGATTGCTGTATGAATATGTTGAAATATCACACTGTACTCCATTACTATGTAAAATTGTATGTTAATAAAAATAATAAAATCTGTGATTACATCTACCATACCACACTGTACCTTCTTTATTTAAGCCTGGGTACAAAGAAATGTTAAGCCAGTAGATAGGACTCTAGAAGCCCATGAACTTATAAAAGCAATGTGTATATCTAGTTTACCTACCATTTTATTCCTGGGGCTCAGCAGCAGAAATATAGCAGGCGCTCAATAAATATTGCTGAGTGAACAAAAGGGTAACAACTATTTAAATGGATACAACTCTCTAGGTAGACTTTCAGGCAAAGCAACAAACTGTACTTGTATTGTGATTGCCTATTTAACTGTTTTTCTTTGCCTCTGAATTTTGCACACCTGTTCCTCCGATGGTGCCTTTAACAAATTGATACAAACGTAGGCTACCACAGAAAACACCAGAGACACAGTAATTTAAATAGCAGAAATTTATTTTCTTACAGTTCGAGAGGCTGAAGTCCAACATCAAGGTAATGACTGGTTTGGTTTTTTCTGAAGTCTTTCTCTTTGGCTGGCAAATGGCACCGCCTCATGGTATGCTCACTTGGTCATTGCTCTGCACATGCTTGTGTCTCTGTTCTCTTTTTGGGTCCTGATCTTTCCCTCTTATAAGTGCACCAATCATATTAGGTTAGGATACACCCTGATGACTATTTTAAACTCAGCTGCCTTTGTGAAAGCCCTATCGCCAAAACAGATATATTCTAGGTAATGGAAGTTAGGGCTTCAACATATGAATTTGCAAAGATATCTTATTTTGCTTTTTTGCAGATTTAGCTGAATACTAAAGTTTGAGCAATTATAATGAAAAGGAATTTTATTGGCATGTGGTTTTTGGAGGCTTGAAAACTCAGGAGCATAGTGCTGTCACCTGCTTGGCATCTGGTGAGAGCCCTCCTGCTGGGCCATGACACAGAAGAGGGTGTCATACGACAAAACAGAGCAAATGTGCTGACTTGTGTTCTTTTTCCTCCTCTTGTCTGTCTCAAACAAGAAGGCTCTGCTGCTTGAGAAGATTTTCCTGACCATTCACAGTTTCAATAATCCTTTATGCTCCTCTAGAGGTAAAAGGTGTGGTAGGCTGTTCTTATCAGTTAACTGAGCATCCTCAGCATTAATATGCCTTGAATGAATTAGTTGTATAAATAAAACAGCTGTGTAGTTATACAAGGCAGATTCTGTGGCCCTACCTCCAAATGGACTAAATCCAAGTATTTGGATGTGGGATCCTACACATTCCTCCTGTAGCATATTCTGAACTGTATAGTCTCTGAGGCAGCCTTGATAAAATGTACAAAATTAAACATTGGGAACCTGAGGTCATAACTGCTGGAGAATTTAGTCCAGTCTTCTGCATTGCTTTGGTTCTGGCCAACAACCACCAGGTAACTTTCCCTCCATTTATCTTGGAATTGATTTACTCTGATTAACAAGTAAGAATGATGTCACATGGAGACTTTGCTTGATTACTGATGTTGGACTTGGGGGAGGGATTTGAGCTTCAAGATATTTCATGAAGCCAAGGTCCTTTGGTTCTTTGTTATAAGGTCCCAAGTGCTTCTAAGAAGTGTGAGGAAGAGCTACTTTTTGGAGTAAAGTTTGCGGATCCAAGCTCATAGATCAGGGACCAGCTGATTTACATCTTTGGTTTTGTGCATCCATCTCAACTCAGCCCCGTCACTGCCCATGGGCTTGTAATGTGAGTGGTTGTGTATTATTTTGGGAGACATTTAAAGGTGGATGTAGGTAAGGAATCACTGGGAAAAATGCATTTTTCCTTTTTGTCATAGATGTATTTAGAAACTCACTGGAAACTCTCATTTCCAACCTGGATATCTTTTCCCTTTTCTCTTCATATCTGTCTTTTCTTCTTGTCTCCTCTTCTTCTATCTCTTCCTCTTCCTTCCCCTCCCAACAGATACTATATGTTTCACACTTACCATAAACCTGGCTCTTTATCAAGAGTTTTACAAGTACTGTTCCACTGAATTTTTACCACAGCTCTCGGGAAGACAAGGTATTACCTTTACCACTATTTATGAGGCTCTGAGGCTATGAAAGGTCAAGTCACTTGCTCAAGTTCATGTAACTTGTTAGAAGACAGAAATGAGATTTGAACTCTGATGCTAAACAAAGCACATATTATAACCATGATACAAGGTCAAACAAACCCAAATGCCTACATGTGATATTTATACCCCAGGGAGTTGTAGGGATGGTGGCAAACTAAAGAATTCTTGTCCTCTGTGCAGGAGGTTCCTGCTCCTCCTCTTCTTCTAAATGTTTCCGGGTAGAGTCCTCGGAATTTTTTCTAGGAGAAATTAAAAATCCAGATGTTTACACTTGATTTTTAATGTCAGTAAATAAGTTTTATATTTTGTAAGTCGAGTGTGCCTACAAATTAAATTTAGTTTGTGGATGTGCCAATTAGGTGAATGTTGATTGTCAATCTGTCTGGATGAAGCGACTCCTGGAGAGATGATTGCCCTGGGAAGGCACTAACCTCATTAACGAGTTAATGCATGGGTGAGTTCATTGCTGAATGGGCTACTAGGAGATGGGACCTACTAGGAAGAAGTGGGTCATGGGAGAGTGACTTGGGGACTACATGGGGTCCTCGGTCCCTTACTATCCCATTCCTCCCCTGCTCTCCGCTTTCCTGGGTCCACTGAGTTGAGCAGTTTTCCTCTGTAATGTCCTTCCACCGTGATGTGTCTGCCTTAGAATGGAAACCTCTGACGATGGGCTGAAACTATGAACCAAAATAAAGCTTGCTCCCTTTAAACTGTGGGTGCTGGTATTTTGTTACAGCAATGGGAAACTGATTAATACAGTAGACTACCTGCCCACAACCTCAGCATCTATCCATTGACCTTAGATTCTGTGAGCCACATGGATATTTGTCCTTTAGGGGAAGTGCCAACAGCGACCTAAGGGCCTTGCATGAAAGGCCTCTTAAATTTCCATCAGCTTCTACACTGTTGTACTAGGGATCAAGCCTTAGAGGACAAACCACATCCAAACTATAGCATCCCATGGCTCACAAAGAAGCATGGCTACTATAAGATGGGAAAGACCCGGATTACTCCAAAATAGCATCATATAGAGCTATACTGTCCAGTTTCATAATCATTAGTCACATGTGATACTTGCATTAAAATAAAACCAAGTTTAAAACTTCAACTCCCTAGACACACCAGCAATCTTTCATGTGGTTTGTGGCTATGATATCTAACAGGACAGACGTAGTACATTTCCATCATCACAGAATATTCTACCAGTCAGCTCTGTTGAGAATCAAACTCAGGATATTCCCCTTTTGCATGCCTTCCACTGAAACAGTTTTTCTGTGTATTGCTCTTCTAGGAAAATCTCTGCTAATAGTAAGAGAGTCCATCTGAAGAGATCGGTTAATGGGAGAGAGCTAGTTGATCTGCCTATTTTCCTCTCAGTAAATATGTACATCCCTAGTGCCCCTCTGGAGACCTTTACCCACTCCTGGCTAGTTCAGAAAAATAATTCTTGGAAAATATTTCCAGAACAGGCAGAGAAGCAGCAAGCTCTTGGGAGAATGTTTTGCAAGCTCGTGATGCCAGCTGTGTATACCCAGGAGCCCCATCCTAAATCTGACTACTACTGCTTCTGCAGATACATTGCTGGAGCAAGTGAGTCCAAGTGAGTCCCAGCTCAGTGGTGGGAAAGAAAATTAGGTGGAGGTTTTCTGTCGTATCAAGAGGGGAAAGAGTTCTTAGTGGGAAAGCACTACTGCTAATAAAGAAAGACAAGCTTCTTCCTTAATTAATAATGATTCAAAAATGCTAGAGTTACCAAGTATTTTTAGAGTATTCAGTAATAAAGACAAAGTGTAGAAGTTGGAACATTTACCAGACATGTAGAAACTGCAAGAATAGTTATCAGCCAAGAGGTAATTAGAAAAGGCTTGGATGAGTCGGGGCGTCTGCAGGGTTGGCAGTGGGTAAGGTATGGGTATAAAGCGAATCTGCCAAATTGCTGTATGATTCAGGACCTGAGTGGGTGGGGAGCCAGAATACCAGGGGAAAAGACAGCCAAAGGGAAAGCTATCTTTGCAGAAAGTTTGCTTAGGATAGCCATCTGGAATCATGACAAGAAGACTTGATGAAGAACTGGAATGAGCAACATAAAAAGAGAGAAGTGAGCCTTTTCAGGATAGTGCAAAACTAATTGCAAAAGACACGAAAGAGTCAGTCAGATGGAGATCAAAGTGTTCGCTGCAGTGCTGTTAAAAACCTCTTTTGGAGGACACAGCTTGCTAATAGTCTTCTGAATTGAATTTAACCCCCCACCCGCCCCCACAGTATTCCACCTTCAGGCCAATTGATGGGTTGAAGGTTGCTGAACTAAGTCCAGAATTTGTACCTTCTACGAAGCCAAGTAGACTCCAAGGGAAGGTGGGAGACTGAGCTGAACGTATTGTTTCTTTTCCCAGATGCACCAATTGGGTAGGGTAAAATGCTGAGTGTAACTGTACTGGAAGTTCCCCTACAGAGAAACATGAAGGGTGGGGATTAATTGTTCCTCGTGCCATTCCACAACTCCTTGCAACAACAATCAGACTGTGTTAAGAAAAAGTATATTGGCTTTAAGAAATATGAAAGAAATGGGATTGTAGTTATTAGAATCTAAGGAAAACTTCTGAGGTTGCACAAGATTTCTCTGTTTCTCTTCTCCTCTGCTCTTCTCTCTTTTTTCTTCATGTCTCTCCTCCTCCTCTTCTTTCTCCTTCTGTCTCTCCTACTCCTTCTCCTTCCCCTCCTTCTCCTCCTTTTTCCTCTTCTCTTGATCTCACTCTATCTCTTCTCCTCCCATGACTACATATTTCCATGGAAATATTTACCCTCATTGCTTCTATTTTCCATGGAGTATTACATTGACATGAGTTGGGTGCTATTATCATCTTTCTACTTTATTTATGTAAAAACCAGGGCTCAAAGATGTTTGATGCTAGGGTTGGGGATTTAGCTCAGTGGCCTAAGCATCTGCCTGGCAAGTATGAGGTCGTGAGTTTGATCCCGGTTCCCAAAAAAAAAAAAAAAAAAAAAAAGATGTTTGATGCTTTCATCAATAGTCAATTAACTACCAGACACAAGTGTCAAGATTTGAACTATATACTGCTACTGTCCAAGAGATAGAACATGATTGGCTCAGACTCTTTGTCCTCCTATCAGATCATGAGACAATCATGCAGATCCACAAGAATTTAGATACTTGTCCCGTCAGTGGGAAGGAGAATCCCCTCTCTTTCAGCCTTGCCTATGCCTGGTGTGACACAGATATCATCTGATTAAGAGGACAGCTTAGAGCCAGACATAAACATCCAAATCCTTGTTCAAGTAGTGACTTACTCTGTGAACTTGAGCAAGTTACTTCTACTTCTTTTGCTTATAAATGGAGATTTTTCCATTTCCTAAAAATGCCACAAGAATTTTGTGAAATCCTGAGTGTTAAATCTTAACAAAATAAACACTGAAGAAGTGAATATTTGTTCTTTTGGTTTTGAAGGAGACAGAGCATAGAACACTAAACTTCTCATTGGGCTCACAGTTATGAAAAACCTTTCATGCCACTGTGTCTTTGCCCATGGTATTCCTTTGTCTAGACTGTTTTTCTCCTTCCTACCCATTTCCCTCAATTTGAGGACCATTAGTCCCCTAAAACTTGGCTTAACTTTTTAGTCTTCTTAGAGTCTTTCAAGCAAAATGAATTGCTGGCCGTACACATATATACTGAATCTTTCTTCCTGTCTCTCGTGGAGTTCTTAAAATGTATTGCAATGATCTGATCACATGTGCCCAACTAGACAATAGTATTTCCAAACTAGAGAATGATTAACTCACCATGTCAGCAGATGTTAGAGTGAATTAAGACTTAACGTATTAGTTTTCTGTTGCTGGTTAAAAAATTATCCTCTCAAAGTAACACATTTATTATTTCACAGATTTTTGAGTCAGAAATCTGGGCACAATTTCACTGTGACCCTTGGCTCTGAATGTCACCCAAGGCTCAGCTGGACAGCATCCACTTCTAAGATCATTCATGTGGCTGTTGGCAGCACACTGTTCCTTGAGGCTTGTTGTACTGAGACCTTGATTCTTCATGAGCTGTTGGCCAGAGGCCTTCATGGATTCTTTGCCATATAGACCTCTGACAACACAGAATCTGGCTCCCACAAATTGAGCAAGAGAAAGGGCAAGAAAGAATGCAAGAACAAGAGGGAACTGCAGTCTTTTGAATCCTGACCATGGAAGTCATACGTCACTACCTCTGCTATGTTTGGTTCATTAGAAGCAAGACTCTAGGTACAACCTGCACCAACAGGACATGGCTACACAAGCTTGCAAATGTCAGGAGGCAGGGGTCTGAGGAAGCTATATTAGTAGCTGCCTATGACACTTGGAAAGGCAGAAACAAAAGGAGGGAGAAAAAAAGGAGGGGAGAAAAAAGCAGAGAAGAAGATGCCAAAAGAGGAGGATGAGGAAAGGATGCGGCTCATAAGAAATAAGAAAAAGAGAAGAGCAAAACATGAGATGAGAAAGGTGTCAGTCAGAAAACACTGACTATGCGTTTATTGTGTTCAAAGAAAGGTGATGTAAGAGATTCATGGGCCAGGCCATGGTGCCTGCCCATCAGTGTCTGTCAAGATAGGGAGATGGATCACCCACATGAGAGATGATTACACAGCCACTCGGGGCCATCTGTAGGAGAAGCCACATGGCATCAGACCACAGGTGTTACATGATTGGATCTGGAAAGCTGAGAATGGTGGGATTTGAACTTGGGCTTGCAAATGAGTGAATTTAGGATAGGAAAACAGCATAATAGGAAGTGAAGGGCAGTGTGGAGAAAAGTTTAGAGGAGAAAGACTACTTGAAGGAATGGGACTCCAAAATACCTATCATGGAAGATTCCAGGAGGGCATTAGTGGAAGATGAGGCAGTGGGAGAAGATAGAGACCAGGTTTTGAAGAGTCTTGAGAGGCCAGAAGGTAATTGGGAGTTCTATCTGGTGGACAGTTGAAAGTGGTTGATTGGAAGTGGTACAAAGTGGGGGTAAGTATAGAAATTTGGAATAAGTGACATTGACTTTCCAACTTCCAGGTCTACCACTTACCAGCCATGGGAAGCACTTTGGAGTTACGCAAATTCTCTGAGCCTCAGTTTCTCATTGGCAGTATGCTAATATCTCCTCCATGGGTTTGTTGTGAGAACTAACAAAATAATGTGGGTGAAGAGCTTAGCACAGTGCTTATTCTATGAGAACCTCTCAACAACAATACTTATTCTTATTTTTATTCTTATTCTTATTATATTTCTGAGTTTGGGGAAGGAGGCAAATTACTCTGATAGATGGAGAATTTTAAAATGTCAGTCTTTCCTTGGATACCAAAACATTCGTCCAGCCCTTTCCCTTGTTTCTTTCTGGTTGTGAACCATGACAGATGAGCAATGGGGTCTTAAAAGTGACAGATGTGTACATCTAGAGATTAGTACAAAAGAGGAGGGACAGAAGGAGGCAGGGCTAAGGAATGACCCCACAATGCCCCAAATCATGGTCAATAGACCAGCAAGGCTTAAGGAACTATGTTTACAGGAATATACTTCTAAGGCCAAAGTCAGGGCAAGTTCCCAGAATTTTCTTTGGGCTCTGGAACAGCAATTCTCATTCAGAGAAATGGCCAGAATTAGATTCCAAAGACAGAGGGTCATACAAGGTCAGTGGATGGACATCCTCCTTGTATGGTGTAATTGCTGCTCTCTAAAGAAGGTTGCTGATCTGAGCAACAGGAGGAGGGACAATTGGCAGGACCTTAGGCTCAAGCAAATTAAAATCCTGAACTCTGCAATGGTGAGATTATGTCCTTAGTAAATGGGAAATAGAGCAAGTTTATTTGCCTTTCAGGCCCTCATTTTGCTTGCCCATCTTATTTAACCATTTTTGCTTGAGTAAAATATTTTCCCAGCCATGTCTCCTGCTGTAGTTCTTTCTATTTCTTCCCAGTGAAATTTACCAATCCTAGATTATTTTCCCCTGACTATGCTTTTTACTCCATTTAATCTCATAAAGCAGTGGCTCTTACACCTTTGAATTTCCAGTACTAGTTCATTTTCCCTGTTGAAATTTCCATGCCAAGACAGATATAGATGAAGTTACAGGGATGTGGTGATACCTCAATATGGTGGACACCGACTATTTTTTTAAAATAAACACGTTGGAAAATTATTCCATAAATGAGCTTTTTTTTTCCTCCAAAGAAGAAAGAATAATTTCAAATTGAAGGCAGTCCTTTGAGTGGTATCATTTCAGCTACATAAGAAACTTACCTACAATGACCTTATTTTTTGTCACAGAATAGCCATTTGAAACTGCGGTCACAGATTAATTTATGCTTAGGTGTTAATAGCCTGATAATGTATTCATTTAGAAATATCAAGATCCTATTATTTGACAGACCCTGTGCCAACTGCTATACCTGTACAGATGAAGGATATTTGCTACCTGATTTCAAAAATTTTGCAGTCTGGTTGATAAAACACTTGTAAATACTGATGTGAATATAGAACAGCGGTGTAGGATTTCAAGCAGTTTAAACAAAATTCTATATGAATAGTCAGGAAAAAATGATGGAACAAGCATCCCAGGTGGGGAGAATTTGAGGGAGGATATTTCATACAGAAGGAACTTCCCAGCAGAGGACGTGCTATAAAGAACTACCACTTATCTAGGAAAAGAGCATGCTAGATACATTAATACTACACTTTGATCTCTACTACAACACTATAAGATGAATATTAAGATTCCTATTTTACCCTAAAGAGAGGAAGAGTGGGTTCTTTAGCTAGAGATCAAATAGTAGTAGGCACAGGGTGCAGATGCAGCTCTGCCCAGCACCAAAACTCAAGGATGAAGTCACCTGAGTGATTTTCTCAGAAAGCTTCCAATGGCTCCCAGATCTCACCTATACTCTTCATAGTTCTCAAAACCCAGTGATGCAGGGAAGGCAACCTGGGTTTAGACTGGCAGAAAATGCAAGATGTTCACTTAAATTTGAGTGCCAAGTAGCCGTAAGTTACTTCTTAAATATAAACATGGTCCATGTCATATTTGCCTCATATAAAAATTTGTTGTTGTTCATCTGAAATTCAGATTTAACTGGGTATCCTATATTTTTATTTGCTACATCTATCCACCTCTTCAAGGAGACAACATGATTTCATTTACATCCCAAAAGGAATTTGCAGAATTTGAGAGTAAATTGAGCAAAAAGTTTTTGTGTCCCACGAGAGCCCACGTTCCCACACTGCCAAGCTGAAATTGGATTTCAGTGAAGCAAGATGGACTGAGGCTGCCCCTTCCCAGGCTGCCCCAAATTTTTCTCAGTCTGTTGATTTTGTTCAAGAGTTTTATTTCTTGTGCGGGGGATGTCATGGAATGGATTGGTTTCAAATGAAAGATAGAGGTGTAAGGGGACCCGTGAGTCCTAGAGGGTCCCCAAATGAGGGTTCCACAATCCTGTGAAGGCTTTTCAGGGCTTTGGTCTCATTTTTCTCTCCTATTCTAGGCAACCAAGTCTGGCTTTGCCTCCCTTTGTTGGACTGGCACACCTCACCCATCGGGAGCTGGGAGGAAGTACACTTTTAGAGCACTTCACAGAGACAAGAGCTTCCCTTTCTTCTAGTCTTTCTGCTATTTGACAAACAAGAGGGTTGTTTAATCACAGAAAGCAGGCTGAAGTGGAGTTTTTATCTTGTGCCATTCACTAAAGGGATCACATTTGGGTTGCCTTTGATGGAATGAAAAAGAATGGCTTCTCTCCCTTCTTCTTTTCTGTTCCAGCAGCTTTAACAAAAAGCGACAGTTTGAGGGGAAAATGCTCGCACCATGGAAAAGACAAGCCAGTTCCCTGTTGGGGAAAGAAGCATAATCAAATGTTTTGGGCTAATGAGACCAAATGTCATTCTACAGACTTTCTTCCTCATTTATTCTATTATTTTTCTCCAAATCTTCTGACCCAGAACTTTGCATTTTCTGCCCTCTGTCTTGTTGGCTGCCTAGAATTTAGTCTGGCAACTATGTTAATTTACAGGTTGCTTAGAAATGCGAGTTAATCTATGGGGAGAAAGGAAATAAGGAGGCATAAGTTTTGTCTATGTTACTGCTCATGGTCCTCTCAACAATCCTATCAGATGAACACTGTTTTTCCACTTCACAGTTAAGGAACCTCAAGGAAGTTCAGGCTAAATGAGGTAAGATGAAAATTTGGGGAACTCAGGGCCTTTGGGAACAGTTAAAGCAAAGAGGCAGATGCTGCTAATTTGACACCCACTGAAAAAGTTCAACCCACCCTCGCTGAACTCTTTGCCTGCAGAACTAGGCATTTTTACTCAATATTAAACCTGAAGCTGCTATTACAATGTGGATATTTTTCTTCTCTTCACATAAGATGGCGTAGAACAGATGAAAGTCATTCCACCTTCCTGACAGCTCAGGATGAAAAGATAAATAAACCAATGTGCTCATTAGAAGACAAACACCAGGGTCTTTAAACAGAAAAAACCAGAAGTGCTGGTCAGTGATGGGGCTGGATGACCACCCTACAGAGGTCTCAGGATCCCAGCACGTATAATGCCCTTGATCACTAAATGAATCGAAGCACCCTCAGAAAGCCAGTAAGGACAACTTTGGAAACCAGTCCAGCCAACCCCCTACTGCAAATGTTTTCTCCTATGCTGTGGGCAGTGACCTGCCAGCCTGCAAATATCATAGCTTCAAATTCAAAATGAAGAGTTGGATGGGGGTCAGGGTTCAGGGAAGGCTGAGAGGAGAATAGTTCAGATGATAATGATCAGTTATGCAAATTCAGTCAATTCATTCAAATATTCATTTAATTACTCAATTGTAATATCTATTGAGTCCTCATTATATGCCTGGAACTATTGAGGGTGCTAAGATTAGAGCTGTGAACAAGGGGGTGATAAATGCTCAAAAGAAGTGGTGTTCTTTCTGGTAAATGGAAAGGGCATGTATAACCTTGTATTATGGATAATATCATTCCTTATGTAATTAAAATGTGTGGCAATTGTTTTGAAGGAGTATGGGTATGTGGAATGGGAGGGGGTAAATATCACGGGAGAAGTCACGTTAGTCTTCCTCAAGGAGGTAAATTTTGCATAGAGTTCTGGAAGTTGACTAAGAATTAATTTATGTGGGCAGTAGCAGGGGTAACCAAGAGGGCTCCAGGCACAGACAAGTGGCATGAAAAGACTCAAGGGGAAGGAAACAACAGTGGGGCTGCACCCCCTCCCACACAGTGTTTGTGGCATCCTCTTCCCAGCATAGAATAAGCCCTGACCAGCGGGCAATTTAGATCTCATCAACAGCTCCCATGGATTACCATCTATGGTACCACCTGGAATCCCTTGGATACCCTGGTGGAAACTCAATCATTTCATCCTAGAATAATGGACAAAGATACATAAACACAATGTTTTCAGAGAACTTCAAGAAGCCATTGACTCCATAGACCTCAGGCATCAAACAGAAGTACGAATGCATCAATAGGATATTTGAGCACTTTGTACATCTTCAGTCTCTGGCGGCATCTCCAACTCCACTGTCCGTGAACTGAGATACTTTAGGAAGAAGGTTTGTTCTCTCATGCCTCTTGCTTTTCCCTCTGCTCTCCCCTCTGCCTGGAAACTATCTGCTTCCTTATCCCCTCCTGGATAACTCTTCTTTATCACTTAAGACTCAGCTCAGCTATTGTTTTCTCTAAGAATTTTTGTATAACTCCTTCAGACTGAGCCAAACACTCTCCTCAAAACCTTTCTCTATTAGAAAACCAATTACTCTGAATTCTGGATTAATGGTTTGTCCCCTCCTACTGGATTGTGAGCTCCTTGAGGAAAGGGTTGTGATCCTACTGAGATTTGCAGTTCTGGGCTATGGTGTTGGTCCTGAGTTTATGCTGAGTAAGTGCTCTGAATGGATTGATGAACTGTCCAAACCTCATCCCCAGTTACTTCCTAACCCTGTGGCTCTGTGATCTCAACTACTCTGCAGGGATTGAGACTCCTGCTGGCTTACAGGCAAGGGGCGCTAATTCATGATTATCTGTATGATACACTTACACAGTTTCACTTCCCATCTCTCTGATGTCAAGATCGACTGTAGATAGTCACTTCAATAAAGCCCACACTAAAGCAGCAAGTTCTTTACCTCTTCTAGCAGACCGTACAGATCTACTCTACTATTGGGTCACTACTCCAGGACCCACTGAATGCTGTTACTATTTCTTAGCTGGCATTTACAATGCACTTAATCCAGGTTAGGCTCCTTAAAAACTTGCTCCTCAAAGTGTGCTTTGAGCTCCAGGGTAAGCAGTATGCCTGAGAACTGGTTAGAAATGCAGAAGCTTGGGCCCCACAGCTGACCTACTAAATCAGAACCTGGATTTTCATAAGACCTCCAAGTGTCTCTGAAAAGCACAGGAATGCATGGTTTCTCCATTTTGGTTAAACACCAAAACTCTGCTAGGGAGTTTAAAGAACTAGATGAATTTGCGTACCTGGTCAGAACAATTAAATTAGAATCTGAGGATGGTGGCTCAGCACGGATAATTTTCAACATGTCTAAGTGATCTCATGTGCAGCCACATCACTGAAACTAGATGACGTTAATAAATCATCTAGTTTCAGTTCTTTCACAGGTCAAATGAGGAGCAAATTTCTCAAAAAACTAATCGTAGAATTACTGTGGGATCCAGCAATTTTACTCATAAAAGGGCTGAAAGCAGGGATGCAAACATATATAATTATGCTCCTAATAATAATATTCTCAATGAACAAAAGATAGAAATCATCCAAGTATCCACTGAAAGATAAGTGGATTAAAAAATGTTGTCTATCCACAGTAGAATATTACTCAGTCACAAAAAGGAATAAAATTCTGATCCATGCTACAATGTGGATGAATCTGAAAGTATCACGTTAAGTGAAATGTGACAAATACTATACGATTTCAGTTCTGTGTGGTACCCAGAAAAGTATATTTCATAAAGACTGAAAGTAAAATACAGCATATTAAGGGATGAAGAGAAAAAGAGGCTGGCTTGGGATTGAGAATGTCTAAACTAAACAGCACAACCACAGAAGGAAGAGAAGGAAATGTTGTATAATATGTACAGAGCTTATTTGGGGTGATAAAAAGAGTCCTGGAAATGGACATTGATGTCCTGATCATTCAGCACTGTGAACCTATTTAATGCTCCTGAATTGTACCTTTAAAATGTAAATTCTATGTTACGTATACTTTGCCATAATAAAAAAAGTTTTAAAAAATGATTGCATGGGAAATGTGTAAGGCTAGTGAGTCTTTAACTGACTCTGTGGACTGGTTCAGCAACCACTGGTTGTGCTGTTTAGTTCAGATATTCTCAGTTCCCACCCAGCCTCTTTTTTGGGTTGTCTGTATCATATCCAAGGTGGTTTAGTCCAAAGGGTTTATTCCTGGTCTGATGTGAGTCTTTTCTACTCATCTGTGGAAAAATGGAAATAAAATTTTTGAGCAATATTGTGAGCTTTTCAGTGAGTGAGATTTAGTCAATTTAGGAGCAAATTTTTATTCTGAGACAATGTGTTTCTCTTTCTTGTCCTTTGGGTTTAAAGTGTATGTTCTTTTATGAAATGATCATGATAATTCATGATAGCTGACTCTGTCAAAAGCCGTCTGTACTCAACAGAAAAACTGACAGCCTCCATGCCATTCATTTACATTTTTATTATAAATATTACATATTTACTTCATTTATTTACATTTTTATTTATTTCTTTTAATTGATGCATAATGTTTATATCCATTTACAGGGTCCAGTATGATATTTCATTCATACATACAATATAAAATGATCAAGTAAAGGTGATTAGCATATCTACTCCCTCCAGAATGTATCATTTCTATGTGTTGGGAACATTGAAAATCCTCTTCTAGCTACTTTTAAATGTACAGTAATTATTGTTAACCACAGTTTCCCTGCTGTGCTATAGAACACTAGGACTTGTTCCTCAGATCTAACTCTAATTTTGTAGCCATGAACCAACTTCTGGCTATCCTCCTCTCTCCCTATTTTACCCAGCCTCTGGTAACCACAATTCTTCTCTTACCTCCATGAGATCTTTTTAAAAACTTCCATATGTAAGTTTGAACATGAAGTCTTTGTAAACTCATGTCTGTCTGTGAGAGCTCAACACTGAGGAACACTGGACAGAAAGGTCACTGATATCTTGCAGACTGGCCGAGAAGGGACAGATCAGCTATTGTCTATCTATGGTCTCCATGTACAAGCCCTGCCCTCATCCCTGCCTTCCTTCTCCCCACTCCCCATCCTTGTCATCCTCCTTCTCTTTGCCCTGGTACACTTCATCCACTTGGGCTTTGCTATGGTCTGAGTGTGTCCCCAAAAGTTCACGTTGGTACCTTAATTCTTCAGTGTAGTAGAGCACAGATGGGTGCTAGTGGGAGGCGTCTGAGTCATAGAGAATAAGCCCATCGAACTGGATGGATCAATTAACTATCATGGGGTTTAGGGCCCCTTTCTTCCATCCTACATGCCTGCTTCCTTCTCCCATTTCCTTCCACCACATTACAAAGCAGCTTGAGGCCCTCACTAGATGTGCCCACCTGAAAGTGGACATCTTAGCTTAGAACCATCAACCAAAATAAACTTTCCTTACAAATTACCCCATCTCAGGTATTCTTTTATAGCGACAGGAAATGAGCTAAGACAAGCCTCTTGCCCTCAGCTTGTTTTGACCTTGGAGCTCATTCTCATCTTCTTTCTGAGGGGCTGCCTCCTTCCTCCTCTTTACCTTGCCTTATTGATCTGAAGAAAATTCATCAGTGAACAAACCCATTAGGTGGAAGTCTTATGCTTTTCTGGAAACCATCTCAGGCCACCTACTTGAACCATCCTCTCCTCTGAGCTTCTTCTGTGTCTTTATATTTTGATGATCACTGGAGTTGTACTTCAACCATGGAGTTTAAACATTAAAGGCACCTACTATGTGCAGGGTGCTGCAGAAGGTGGCAGTGCACAGGGATGAACAAGGCAGGTTATCTTCCTCCTCTGTGAAGCTGCATTGTAATAGAGGGAGACAAATAATAATCACCAAAAAGCCAGGTTACTACAGGTAAAAGTAGCAATCCATTCACAGGGATTACATTTTAAAAATAAAGCAAGCAATGGGGAAAAAGCACCACTTATTTTAGGGTGACCAGAGGAGTTGAATATCTTAAAAATGTGGTAATAGACCATTCGGGGCAAATGTAACAGACCATGCAAAGGCTTAAAAGTAGGAACAGGCTCTGAAATTCTGAGGAACACCATGAAATTAAAATCCAGGGGCCACGTCATTGTTCATGTTAAATGTTCTCAAAATCTCATCACTCTAAAGGTAAAACCCTGCTCACATGAGACCTCCCCCACATCCTCCTCTCCAATCTCAATTCTTAACAGTCATGAAATTCTGTATTTCACGTTTCACAAACTTAAACTTGATTCAGAGTCACCTGGTTGCTTATGGAACACAGACTGTTGGATCCCACCGAGTATTGAACTCAGGTCTGTGTAAGAGCCTAGGAATTTGAATTTTTATCAAGCTTTCAAGAAATGCTGCTCCTGATGGTTGAGAAATGCTGCTGCACTCTAAACAAGGTGCCTGTCTCCTGGCTCTCTCCTGGACTGTGTTCTCCTTTCCCAGCCTCACTGACCTGGGTAGTTAATCCTTCAGGTCTCATTTTCCACTGATTGCATGAATACACTAAGAAGACACCTTATCTGTAGGACCCTGCCCTCTGAGTTTAACCCACAATGTCCTAGATCACACCCCAGAATCACTGTGTTCTGACTCACCTGACCCCTTGCCCAATCCCTGGGCTCTGAACCTATTGAAGACAGAGAGATCTTCTGACTACTTACTGAAACCTTAGCACTAGGTACAAACCCCAGCACATAGCCTGTGCCTAGTAAATTTCATAAATGTATTGCAATGATAGAAAGGTATTATGATTTGGATTTACAATGTCCCCCAAAAGACTCACATTCAGAGGTGGGACCTCATCCAAAAGGGAAGGTCACTGGGAGCGTAACTCAGAAGGGTACGGTCTCATCTCAGGCTCTTCCCTCCTGTCTCTCCTTCCTGGCCACCAGGAAGTGACAGCTTTCCTCAGTATGCTGTGCCACCACACTGTTTCTGCCCTGAAGCCATCTAACCACGGACCACACCTACTGAAATTGTGAACCAAAACAATCCTTTCCTCCTTTAGGCTGCAGTAGTCAATTACTTTGTACCATTCAAACAAAAAGGAGGCATGATTAAAATTACCCTTCACACCTTCAGCCACATCGTCCACAATTACAGGACTGGACTTGATATGTAATGTTCCATTTACTGTTTTAACCCCAGCCTCATTCAATCCATGTGCCAACCCACAGAATTATCTTTCCACCCTAACCCCATCTCTCCTTATTGGTCAATTTCTAAGAGCAGGAATTCTAGCTACTGTTTCTGAGTTTCCTCCTCATATCTTAGGACACCCTCTCCACCCCTAGCTCCTGGAGTTGCTGTCATTTGGTCAGCACTGTGCTCTTTGTGGTTCTCAAACAGCTGCTTCAGGAGCCGCCTGTGACACCACGTGATGCAAGGTGAAATGCTTCCACTCAGCTCCATACACATCCGCCTTTCTGTTGCACCCTCTCTACTGTCCTAGCCACTGGATTTACTTCTCTGGGGCCCTGGCTACTCTGTGCCCAGCATCTATCAGATTAGCCAGCTCCATGCCATTTAGTGGTTAAGGAGCTTGAATATCACTTTTGGGTTTTAGTCTCAAAATAATCTAGGCTCAAAGCCCACATCTTCTACCTAATACCATCTGTGTGACCTTGAATAAGACCTCTCATCTCTCTGAGCCTCAGCTTTGCCATATATGAAAGGCGAATCAAGATAAGCACTTTCTCCTTGGGTTTTTATGAGCAGGGAACAACATGATACCCTTGGAATATTTAGTACAATGCAAGGTTTAATAATTACTCAGCAGCTGAGTATGGTGACCCACATCTATAATCCTAGTACTCTAGGAGGCTGAGGCAGGAAGCCTATAAGTTTGAGAATATCTCATGCCATTTAGTGATATAGAGAGAACATGTCTCAAAGTAAAAAATGAAAACAGGGCTAGGAATGTAGTTCAATGCAAAGAATCTGGGTTCAAGTCTCCATATCCCTGTGTTCCCATAAAAAGTTAAGAATAAATATTGCGGGGGTTTTTTCTGCAATAGACAGATACTAGCTACGCATAGTCTGAGACATGCCTGTATTCCCAGGATTCAGGGATCTGGGGCAAGACAATTACAAGTTTGAGTCTAGCCTGACCAACTTAGTGAGACTCTGTCTCAAAATATAAAATAAAAAATGATCTGGGGATATAATTCAATGCAAAGACTCTAGATTCAAACCACAACAGCGTAAACACACACATCACTAACACACACACACACATACCCCATTCAACAAATGCTATGCTACTTCACACTCTAATTATAATAATTACTACAAATATCCTAAGGAAAGAAGAACATAAAGAAATTACACATCATTCTTAAGAGGGTCCCAATAGATTTTTAATTCTAGAAGTTGCAAAGGGGCTGAGTAATTCTGAATGCGATTCAGTTAGGACTGGCAGGGTCTGTAGTAAAAAGGATGTTTATTTAACCTGTGGGATCTCCATCTCTGGTTTTCAATACTCTGTGTCTGTCAAACTGAACACTTCAGGAGGCTAGCTTTGCTCTGAGGATCACCAGTTCGGGTCCTCTGAGAATCTTCCCATTTCCCTGAGTTAGGAATAAGGGGGCTCAGTTCAATAAAGACAACAATCCTGCTCCTTCAAGCCTTCAGAGCACTGTCAATCTTACCTAAAGCCCCCCTTGAAGGAAATAGGGACAGGAGTTGTAGGTTTATTGCTCAAATGCCTGAATAACAGGCCTAAGAAATTCTGTATGATGGTTAATTAGGAAGGATTTTATTAAAAATAGCATTTATCACATTTCTAGAAACAAAATTCTATGGCATGTTTATTAAAATCCTTCTCCTGCCAAAGGAAAACCAAAAGGAAACGCACCCTAGACATTCTGGCTGTCTGACCTCAGACAATTCCTTTACCTCTTACACAGCTTGCTTCGAATGCATACTGTGAGAAATAAACAGGGCTCTGTTCATACAGTGCTTATATGAAGAGAAAAGATTAAATGCTCCAGAAGTTATTCTGAGCTTTTGGGTTGTCAGGAGCTTGCAGAGAAACCAGTCTGCCTGTAAGGCAAGCTAAATTTCCAGGAGGAAAATAATGCATTAACACCTGTGGTCACATCACAACACGGACTATCGATTTGGTTGGTAATTATTTCTGCAGTATCCAATCCAGGCACAAGGAGAAAGGGAGGGTGCTGCTGCAGAAAACACATGCCCCAAAGCCTCTGGCTGCAGAGGATACATGGGTCCCCCCAGCCCCCAAATCCACTGTGCTCTGGGCCTAGGAACAGGCTTGGTTTTCTTTTCTTGTCCTCTTTTTTATTTCCAAACCAAAGGTCAGTTGCCTTTGTCTTCTGCTTGAAAGCATTGCTGGAGAGAATTCTGCATTCCTTTCAGCAGGAAAAAAAAGTAACAGACAAGACAAAGCCAGCCACATTCAGAAGCTGCAGCCTATCTTCAAAAACAGACGGCACTTGAGGCCATGTATAATATAAACACACAGCACAACACATATCCACATACACACAATCCCCTCCACACACGCACAATGAGGTGAGTCAGGACTGCTAGAAGACAGTTTTGGGTGCAAAAACTGGATTCTCTTAGGCAAGTATCTTCCCATCTTCCTGCTTATAGCAGGAATGTCTAGGGTGCGTTTCCTTGTGGTTTTTCTTTGGCAGGAGAAGGATTTTAATGAACATAGATTGTTCATTCACATTTAAGTGTCATACCAACTAAGAGTAATAGCTGTGATACTCACAGGCTGTACATGCCAAATGCATGTTGTTTGTACACAACAGAGTTAGGTTACATACTTTTGTTGAGTCAGATTCCAGAAATATCTTTCCCAGCTTTCCAGACAGCAATACTGAGATTCTTCTCACAGATAGCTAATACAGTGCGCCAACTACTAGTGGTTCGGATACTACTTCAGGATTTCCATAGCACGTTTGTCTCATTTGTGCTCTAACTTACTACATGTACTTAAAAAAAAAAAAGGAATATCTATGAGAAATATTTTTAATGAAAGGATAAAAGATAAAAATTTAATTATCAATGAAGAATGAAGGGATAGGATGGGCAGGAAAGGTTGTCTAGACTTCCTGAGTATATCCTTTTGGCAACTTTAGCTTTAGAGCCATGTAGACTTTGTATACAATTGAAGAAATAAAATCATATTCAAAAGTAATCTCTAAAAAATCACTATGATTCCATTCCAATGCGCTGTAAATCACAATGAGAAATTTGAATGTTCATCTAAGTGAGAGGCCAAAACATTATCCTAAACTGATTTCAGTACAGTATTTGTATTACAGGTGGTTATATGAGTGTGATTATTCTAAAATGACTGTGTGTATTATAGGATAAAGTAAATGAGTAATTGTGTTGGTATTACTAATTATGCTTTTTAGGCAAATCAGAAAGTAATACAAATGTATGACTGATGAGGGTAAAGAAAAACTTGTAGCCTTTATCTCAACTAGAAATGTAAGTAGGTTTGGGGCTTGGAATTTAGCTCAGTGGCTTAAGTGCCTGCCTGGCAAGCATGAGGTCATGAATTTGATCCTGGTACCAAAAAAAAAAAATGTAGGTAGGAACTCACTTTATGGTCTTAAGACTCTCTAGATCAGTATACCCAAAACACCCTAAAAGATTGACTAATGAATCTTGCAGTGATGAGAAATTCTGGTAACCACTAGAATACCCATTTAGAGAAACAGCTGGTTCCAGATGTGGGTCTGGAAATATATACTTTGAACGTCATGCCTTTTTGGACATGATCCCATATATTGCAATCCCAGTAAATAAATAAATTAGGCAATGATCTTCAATGTCAACTAGCATCATAAGAAAAGATGAAAACATACATTTTTCACTTCCTGGTAGAATTTCTTTTGAACCTAAATTTAATTAAGCCCCTAGCTCTTACCACCACTTAACAGAAAATAAAGGGTGCAGAGAAATATGTTATTCATGCCACAGGCATGCAGAATCAGCAACCTACAAATGATGAGAAACTCCACTAAGCAAACAACTAAGTTTCTCATAGAAAATAAAGGACACAGAGAGGTAGAGTGTATGTGTATACAGTGCAGAGAAACTAGGCTGAAAGATGCTTATGGAAACATGTTTAATTAGTTTTGTGAGTTTTAGAGGTCTTGGTCCATGATCATTTGGCTCTTTTGCTTTTGAGCCTGTTGTAAGGCAGCACATCATAGCAGGAGGGCATGGCCGAGGAAATTACACACCTTGTGGCAGGCAGGAAGCAAAAAGAGAGAGAGAGAGAAAAAAAGTGATTGGATCCCAAAATCCCCTTCAGGTGTTCCGCCACCTCAGTGACCTACCTTCCTTCCACTGTTTTCCCACCTTTTAAACTTTCTACTACCTCCTACCAGTGCTATGGGCTGGAAACCAAGCTTTCAGCCCTTGAACATTTATCTAAATTATAGTACCACTTCAAATATACAAACAACCCAACAAGCAAGAAATGAAGATCTTTGGGGAAAGTAGACTTTGGTATTTGAAGATATTCAATGATAATTGTATCTAGTGTAATAACATTGTAGTTATGCTCTTTAAAAAAACATAGCAGAGTTCCTATCTTTCAGAGGTACACCCCAGAGTATTTACAGCTAGAATAGCACAACCCCTTGGATTTGTGTCAAAATAGTTTAGTAAGATGGAAAGTGGGTCTGTGTACAGATGAAACCAAACTGACTGTGTATTGATAGCTACTGAAATTAGACAATGGACATATATGGGTTCATGGTAGTCACTTCACTTTTATATGTTCTTAAATTTCTCTGTAACTTTTAAAAAAGTGACCTAGTATAAATGGAGCACTCAACCTGAAATCTCAAACTTAAATTTTGGATTTTAGAGCATTGCAGATTTTAGAGTTTTGGATAGGGGATGGTCAACCAATAAATCTTATGCAAATATTTAAAAACCTGGGAAACTCCAAAGTCTGAATCTATTCTCAATTTCAGCATTGTGGGTAAGGTCCACATACTCAGCCTGTATCACACATGCCAATAAAGGAAAGTAACTATAAAAATAAACCCAATGACAGCAAAGCAACTTTATTAAATTTTAGTTTTCTAAGCCTCTGTATCTGAAGTCACTTTCTCAGTGTTAAACTCATTTTTGGCAATTCTGAAAAGCTCAAGACATTTTAGGAAAATCAAGCCATGAAGATTTATTTCTGGAATAATTCAATAACTATGAAGAGAGCTGAAAAAGGAATAACTATCTCACATATGTTCTAATGTTACTTAGTGATCTATCTCCTTGGCTATTATCTAAAATTTTGGTATGTATGTGAGGGTACCACTAGAGTTCCAAGGTACCTCACTTTTCAAAATAGTGATATTGTATCATTGACTTTTAGAACTGAATGCAATAATGATGCTTCTCTAATTTTA
>PVJX010018025.1:0-11511 GCA_004027295.1 Dolichotis patagonum
GGAGGAGGAGGAGGGGGAGGAGGAGGAGGAGGAGGAGGAGGAGAAGGAGAAGAAGAAGAAGAAGAAGAAGAAGAAGAAGAAGAAGAAGAAGAAGAAGAAGAAGAAGAAGAAGAAGAAGAAAGGACTTAATATGATTACTTTTGACATCTGCTGATCAAAAAAATATTTTATTTCAAACCACCAGCTACTTGCCTAATATCTTTATTACTGGAAATAGGAATTAAGTACGTTGGTTACAAATTGCAATTTTTATGACTCTCTGAGACTATACTAAGAATTGAAATAGCAAAGAAACATGTATGTGTATGAATGATTACAAGTATGGTCTGATTATCAAAGAAAACAAAAAAGTTTGTCTAGAAATAAATTCACCAGAATTTGAAGGATTAGTAAAGACAAATTTTTAATGATCAAATTTTAAAAGTTTAAGGAAAAGAAAACTTTCTATCCTTTGCTTTATCGTAACTGTAAATATTAAGTTTGGAAAAAAAAACAATGAAATATGTTAAAAATTTTGCTAAATTGGCTTCGGTTTTTTTTTAAGAAGACAAAACCAAGGAAAATAGAATGAAATCAATCAAAATAAACTAATATAGAGGGCGCTGGGAAATCAAGCAAGCAGCCAACTGCCCTGGTAAGTAGCTGTGGTCTGGCAAGCCGCGGTCATCCCAGGGCAAGAAGCAGCAGCATCTCCTGAGATCCGCCCCATGTTGAAACTTAGGGCTCTGGGAATCCAAGCGACCAGCCAGTCTCCAGTTGCCCTCCTAGGTGGCTGTGAATCTACCCGGGCTGAGAATCAACCATCCCATCCCACCCCCACCCCCACCCCCACCCCCATAGCAAGTGGGAGCCAGAGATCTGAGCATCTCTTGGGAGGTTGACCATATATAATACAGCAAATAAGGGGGATTTCCTTCTATCATCTCTTTGAAGCCAAATATTTTTATCACCATTTTGCTTTGTCCTTATTAACGGTATTGCTCTATTCAATATTCTGTTTTGATAAATTCTATAATACTCTGTATTTCCTTTGATTTTGCTATACCTGATTGAAAGAACAACTATTGTGAAGGTAACGAGATATACTGTGGTACCTATTACTGTTATCTCGGTAACCTGCTGTGAAGTTCTGTACCAATTTCATTACACTGTCTCAACTGGCTTTATTCCATCCTGCTCTGTTGTATTTTACTACCTTCAAATTAATAAAAAAATTTTTAAAAATAAATAAACTAATATAAGTGATACAGGACTTGAAAAGTTTACAAAATCAGCAATAGTTACCATAATGCCTTTTGTTGTCTTCAACATAGCTGCAGATACCTTCGGACATAGTAAAAATCAAACAAAACAGAATAGAAACAGTAAAAATAAAACAATGAATGCAATAAAAGACTTCAAAAGAAGCTAATAGTAAATCCAAAATGGCTACCATAATATGTCTTGCTATCTTTTAAATAGCTGCTCATGCCATCAGATTTAACATAATCAAACAAAACAAAAGAGAATAAAACCCAAACCAAGAAAGCAATGGAAATGATATGGTTTCCAGGTGGGGATCACCTCTTGGTGTGGCCTGGACCTCTACCCCCAACAGTATGCAAATGGCGCTGACTCACGACTCACAGGGAGAGGCTTGGGTGTGGCTGTCCCCACTCTGGCAGCCAACTGCACATCCAAGAGCCTACTTTACAGTGAAATTTTATCTGCCAAACAATGTCGGCATTGCTCCTTTTCCCACAGCACCACCGAGATTTACATCTTTTGCAATTAATATTCTTTCAGTTTTAATCTTATTAAATTGTAAGCCCCCTCCCCTTTCAGGATGTGCACAGTCCGGTGCAGTGCTTTCCTGGGAACCTTCCGTGATGGCGGAGGCTTCTAAATTAGTGCTACCCAACACAGTGCCATGAGCTATGTGTGCTTATTGAACAGCTGAAATGTGACTTGTAAAGAACTGAATTTCTAGTATTATTTAATGTTAATTAATTTTAAAATGAAGAGTCATGGCACATACCTAATGATTATAAATTAATAACAAAAGTAACAAGGAAAAAGCAAAATGATCAGTGATATATGGACATACAGTAACCTCCTGAAAATAGTATAGATGTATGATGAATTTTCACTATGAAATTTTGCAAAGGGCCTCATAAAGAAGGAAGCAATTGAAGGATATGCAAGACCTGATGGCCGTAAGGCAGGAGACTAATACCCCTTGAATGTTTATAATCACTTCCAAATGCTACCAAACCTTCAGCCAGTTGCTCACACATAACAGATCTCTCATAAACTTCCTGTGACTTGATTTTAAAAGGAAGCAGTTACAACAAACTTTAAGGTAGAAAATGTCCAGGAATCAAAAAGGGAAAAATTCTAATATGTGGTGTTGTAGCTTTCAAAAATAAATGATAAATAATTTAAAGCAAAAAAGGGAAGGAAAAATATTTTAGTGAACAGAAATTAGAAAGTCTTTCCAAGTTAAGACAGTGACATGAATAGTGATGGTAGGTACAAAGAATATGGGAGAATAAAATGCTTACTATTAATTTTGAAATTATATTATATTATGTTCCAACAGAGAAATTTTGAAGTATCTGTGTAATGCTGAGTGCTCTTCTACTATGGAAAATGAGAGATTTTAAAGCATATCAAAATTCATGGTTGTGAATGCTATTGTTTGAATCCACAGGAATCTTAACATGTCATTTCACCATTTCGGTGTTTAAACCTGTAGGTTTCTTTTTTGCTTTTCGTTTTTGTTTTTCTTAAGAGACATTATAGTTATCCTATTGGATTTTTTTTTTTTGGTTTATTCGTTCTTAATGCCTGTGTGAAAAAATCATAGAACTATCATAGTATATTGAAGGAGGACTGGTAAGTTACAACATACAAATAATAAAACAATTTTATGGCAAAAGCTAAGTATTACAAATTATCATATCTGCCAAAATGACAATCACAAAATCATCTGAACTTTAACTTCATGTTAAAAATCTCTAACAAGTGCAATGTTACTTGTGCAGGCTTTTTGTTTATAATAATTTTTATCATTTTCAAAGAGGAGGAAAAAATTCATGTCCCTTAGGATTCTACTTTTTCCCTAGTGTTTCATAACACAACATTTTTTCTTTATAGTAAAAATAAAATTTTTACTCAAAGTTCACTTTACTTTGATAGAAGTAAAATAATTAAAAGCTTACATTAGAAAAAAGACCAAATTTTATATGTCAGTGTCAATCACAACCCTCTAGCTTCAGTAGAGTCCATTAAAATATATGGTCCTAAAGGGTGTTTTCCTGCCCCATTGTTAATTTTCTGATCCCTAAAACTATACCCATCATCTACAGCAAATGTTTAATGAATATTCACTAAATAAATGAGACTAGAACTGTATAAACAATTCATTTGTGTGGTTATTGTTGCAACACATTTAAGGTGTCACCTGGTTGTAAAACATTAAATTGAATTTATTTTCTACCTTCAAAATGTATATTCAGTTGTTAGCTAATGGAACTTAGTAAAATAAACTCACTGTAAAGTACAGTCACACTTGAGTCAATCTGGAATATAAACATTTCTTTTCATCAGTGAGTAAATCTCAGCCATGTCCAAAACCAACCCGACCTTAACCAGAAAATCAACAAGAGGTAAATTTACCTATTGGAGGCAGCAGAAAGTGCTTTCTTGAGCTTAGTATAAATGTACCTCAGGGCAGTAAGTTGTAAGCATCTGGTACCCACCTAAACTGAGTTTTCCTGGCTCTGCAGTCCCCACTGGGCTCTTGCCACTGACACCTGAGTCTTCTAATCTTTCAGCTTAATAAGAATTGTGTCTAGTTTATCAATGGCTGCTTAAACTAAGATCTGGGCTGGCACCATGGGTTTGTGATTCAAGCTGTTGCACCAGACAGTTCTCATTGGGTGCACACTCTGTCATCTCTCTAAAATGCAAATTAAGTGCCCGGTTCTGCTACAACCCCTGGCTGGCAATTCTAATCCCAGAGAATAACAAATTAGGATTAAGACCTGAACATGGAGCATGTGAAGTAATTAAACAATTTCACTCTTTCCTCAGTTGAAACAGAGAGAGATACCTGATCCTTCATATTTCACAAGTATATGAATAAAAGGAGTTTGATCTTTTGTGAAGAAAAAAATATGTAAGTATCCAATATTTCTTATCAGTTCTTCTGTTTTCAGGCTTTACTGCAATAGTAGGGGATAAAAGAACTGTTCCACAATTTGGAAAAACATTGACATACTGAAAACACAGTGGTACCCCAGTTCTCAAATGCTTTTGTTTGTAAACAATTTACTTTGCAAATAGAAGTGTTCGACAAAATTTTGTTTTGTTCATAAACTCTGCATCAAGTGACAAACACAAACATGGCCATCTATTTCTCAACTGTGGAATGAATTAAGTCTGTGAATCTAGGTACCACTGTATTTCTTAAAAGTAATGCAATCTTTGTTCCTTCTCTTATCTCCTCATTTTTATCATCATATAATTCCAGCCAGAATGACTAGGTAATATAGATAAGTTCCCAAGGGAAAAATTTAGATAAAAAATTATGCAAAGAATTATTTGGTCTGAAGCTTAATATCTATATCCCTAAAATGGAAGAAAAAATAATTCAATTGGTAGAATTAAAATTCACTAACATGTGTGGTTTATACCTTAAATGATTCTATGTATATGAAAATGCTTTGGATACCTTATGCCTATCTACATTTGCACATATGTATACATGAAAATTACACAACTATAGGCATTGTTTTGTTTTGCTTTGCTTTGTTTTGTGAGACAGGGCCTCACTATGTATCCCAGGCTGGCCTCTAATTGTGATCCTCCTGCTTCAGGCTCCTAAGTGGTAGTGTTGCAGGCAGGTGAGTTAGTCAGAAATATTACAGGCAGTGAGATAGGGCTAGGTCCTCAACAGAGCCAGTGCAGACACCTGGAAACTGCTGGAGAGAGAGACAACTCCTGCAGTGGGCCAGGCCTCAAGATGCAGGATCAAACAAAAGCATCTGCGTCCTGGGGACTGATATTTTAATTAGTTCCCTCATACCATGGAGCCACTATCCCATCCTTCTAAGGGAAAGGTCACAGTTTCAAGAATTCCCACTTGCTACCTGACTTGCTTTCCCATTTGTCCCTAATGTAATCAATTTTACCCCAACTATTGATCTTATTGGCTAACTATAGTTACGTCCCACCTTATGTCCATCTGCATTGTGAGTTCCCAGTCTTCCCCCACCTTGAACCCAAGGTTTTACTCTATAAAAGTCCCTGGAAAAGAAAGAGTCCTGGGCAACCTGCTCAGGACCCCCTACTGTCTCTCTCTCAGACAGGAGCTTTCTCTCAATAAATATATTCTACTCTTCACCTCCGTTGTTCCTAAAATCCATTCTTTGATTTTAGAGAACACAAACTCTTATGGGACATAGTAGGTCGAGAGTTTCATTCCCTATATCAGTAGGATTATCCTACAGGTATGGGCCACTACCCTCAGCTAACTATAAGGCATTCTCATGGTAGAAAATCCCATATGGTCTCTGTCCCCACTCCCATCTGGCATACAGAGTAAAATACCAACAAATGTAAGTAGACTATAAAACCTTAGCCTCTATTATATGAAAAAAATCTTATTATATAAAAATGAAAATCCTATGGCTGGGAATTTAAAAATGAGGAAGTATCAACATATATTAAGTATCACAATTGTATGACACCTAGTGCTTTTTAGAACCTGGAAAACTATAGACATGGGGAAGGAGGACTTCAATTTTATATAAGACCTCCTTCCTCAAAACTTTCGTTTACCCTATACATTTAAGTGAAAAAACTGACAATTAGAGAGGTACCTCAGTGGTAAAGTACTTTAGCACGTGCGTGTGCGTGCAAGGCCTTGAAGTTTATTCCTGGTACTACAATAAAGGAACAAAGGAACAAAAGGAAGGAAGCCTTGGGAGTGATTATGAATCATTTCATTATCTTTTAAATCGATAATACAAATTGTTAAGTTGCCTGGTTGAACTTGTTCTCATTCCAGAAGACTTCATGTGAAAAAAACTTCCCTTGATGGTTTTTCTTTTCCTTATAGTCCAGTGACTTTCTTTTAAAACTCTGAATGTACTTAGGCAGAATATATGAAATATAAAAAAAAATATTATGTCTGGTTAAAATTTAGGTTAAATGCTTTCGTTCAGAGTATTTACCAACTTTTTAAGACTTCAAAGACTTCACACAACTCTGGAAATTTAACACAAGCTAGGGGACGCTCTCTTGAACATAATGTTACATGGATCTCAAAACTAAATATGTACATAAATACATATAAATTTGTGGGGTATGTGTTTATTTAAGGAATTCATAGATTCACTAAGTCCACTGAATGATTTCTAGGGATTATAAATTTGAGTAAGAATTTTAACACCCCCTATTCTATGGAAGAAATGAAATTTTCATAACAGAAATAGCAGACATCAAATTAACAATAATTGCAAAAGATCAATTAAAAGTTAGACATCAAAACAGCATCTGTTAAAAAACAGATATCAAAGCAGCATCAGAATAAATCAACCTGAAGGTGAAAAATACAGTGGTTTGCAAAAGATTTAACTACAATCCTCAACCTTGTAACTGCCATGAAAATGGACATGTAATTACAATCTCTAAAGTAAGACACAGCAAAGCAAATACATACTGTGCATATTGTTTAGAGTGCTGGCTCTGAAGTACCTGTGCAGAGTACCATTTGAGCTATGGACTCCTTCTGTGATTCCCGGCTTAAGGTCTGTCTACACTGGAAGTCCTGCATCAGCCTGATAGGACTTTTCTCAGTGCCAGTAGTAGGTAGCTATGTCCTGGTTTAGCCACATTTACTGCTTAATTGTTAAGAGTATCCTTTTCCATTATTAAAAGTCTCTGTTTTGACAATAAACTACATAGTGCCAACTTAGACACAGTGTAAGAGAAAGTGAAAAAGTATAGGGAAGTAAAAGCATTTGCCTTCAAGGATAGAATAGCATTGATTACCATAAAACCTCTGGCTTTTTTCTGGAATCCATTTTCCCATTTGAACTTCAAAAATGAGTACATACCTCCCACCAATGAGTTTCCCAGGTTTTTACTTCTGCCCTATCAGTGCAAATGAAAGTCAGTGAATGTGACTTCAAGAAGATAGTACACTTGGGAATCAGCACATTGTAAGCCTCAAATTTATTCCATAAATGCCTGCATGCCCTCATAGCACAGCCTTAATTTCCTTCCTCTGTGGTATAACAGAGAGAGGCTATTTCAAGTCAGCACAATAAACTCATCCTCACATTTGTCTAACCCTGCTTAACTTCTTAAATGTAAACTGTGAAGCTGATACTACCTGGGGCTCATTAATGTCACAGCTGACAAAGACAAAGACTACTCACTGTGTTTTCTTGGCGTAAAGAATAACATTTAGCAACAGAGAGAGAGAGAGAGAGAGAGAGAGAGAGAGAGAAATCATCCTCTAAATTCCCTAGAGAACATGATTCAAGTACACTGTAAATCACATTCTGTGATTAACTCTTGCCAAATGAATACTCCGCGATGGTAGAGGAATCTGCTTAAGAAAAATTCACGTATCAATTGTGTATTTAAAAAAGGCTCCGAGGGTTCCAGCAGAGTCAGCACAAAAAACATTATTTATGCTACAAATTTGCTGTCATTCATGCATTTGAAGAGGACCTTGCCTTCTATCTTTTCTAGAATTACCACACCACAATTTCACTCTCATTTAAATATAAACATAAAATACAATCACCACCCACATAATACTTCTGAGCTAAATCAGTAGGCATATTGACTCTGGTAAGATTACAGAGGCTAAGGTGCCAAATCTCATTTACAGCCTGGTGGGTTAGGTTCTTAAACTGAGATTCTGAGATATTCATTATTTCTTTTCTCTACACTATCTCTTTTACCATCAAGGGAGAATACCAGTATGCATCTCCTCTTGATAAGTTTTTGAAATGGAAATGAGAAAAGGAACTCCTCTTTCCATCCGTCTCTGGAAACAAGCAACAGAATTGGCCTTCTCTGCCTTCCCAAATATCTTTGGAATTGAAATGTCTTTAATACAGCACATGAATAAAGAAAGGTATATAAAACTGGGAAAAAAAATACACAGGGAAACCTGTTTTGCAACTTGAAAGATCTTTATTGCTAAAACCAAGTGAATTTTAGAGCCCTCACAATATTATAAAAATTAGTATTCATTTCATGACTATCTTGATGTGTTAAGCAGTTTTAACTATATAACCATCAAATTAATGATAAGATAACCTAAGCTCTTCAAAGTACTATAACTTTATTTTTTAAAACCTCATCCTTCATTTAAGTGTAAGTTTCTTCCATATACATCAATTACTGTTGGTGCTGTTATAAAAATGTATTTCTAATTATTTATTCTATAAAAATGTATTTCTAATATATTATTAAATATATTTATATTTTGCCTACTTTGCTACATTCCCTGTGTAATCCTGTTGACAACCTTATGAAACAGATTATTTATTAATTCCATTTTGCTGGGAGCCATTGAAGCTGAAAATTGACCACACATGCAAGGGGTCCCAAGAACAAAGCTTGCGCTTGGAGGAAGCCACATGAAGAAGTGGCTTCAACCCAGACACCATCTAGCCCCAAGGCAGTCTGAACAGTGGGTTGCTAGGACACCAGGGTGTCATGTGACATTAAGTTGCTAAAGGATATAAATAAAGGCCCCTGCAGTGAGGCTGCAGTTCCTTTCCTCTCATTAGGAAAAAGAGGTCTCCATCTGACCTCAGCTTTGTCTCTTCTTTATTTTTCTCATCCTCTCACCATCCTTTCCCCTGGGAAAACATCTGGAGCTGCATAGGTCATGACACCATTTAATGGGTTAGAAAAAGAAAGTTCAAATTATCTTCCAAGAATCACTGGTTATTAGGTAATGCAGTTCTTAATCACCATTTTATACTGCCATCTTGGGAAAGTAGATTATTTTTAAAACTACTATTGAGCACTAAAAATAAACATCTGAGTGCAGAACATGAAATGTAAGTTTTTAGAGTGACATGCAATAGATTTGCTATTAATTGGGTCTTAAATAACACTGATTCCAATACTGGTAGTTTAAAAGCAAGACTTCCATTCTGCCAATATCACATTACACACTCCAACCACAAGGCTTTCACTCAGTTTGGTTTCCAGTTTGAAAAGGGATACTGAGAAACTATGCCAAACCAGAATGAACAAAATGTACTAGTTGGGAATCCGAGTTCTGGAATCTTAACTTCTGGGTTCAAACACAAGGACTTCTACTTCCTGGCCAAAACCTACAGAAATTATTTCTCCTTCATTGCCTCTGTTTTCTCTGCCAGACAATAATGATGATGATGATGATGATGATGATGATGATGATGATGATATTTTAGGATTGGGGGTAGATTTAATAGGATTACACATTAGTAAGGTAAAGGATAATCATTCAATTAATATTACCTGTTAATATGTCCAAAGGAAAGAATTCAAAATAATGATGCAATTTAAAATATTATTATATTAGGAAAAAATGAACAGAATTTAGAAAAGGGGAGACACTCAATTCCCACGGCCTCCAGATTCATGAACTTTCAAATCACTGGATAGAAGTTACAGCAAAATGAATTCTAGTTGACAAAAAAAAAGAACTTAGAATTATGGTTTTGCCAAGTCAGAAAGGAAATCTTCAGAATTAGACTTTTACTTTAAAGACATATCATGGGAAGATTGAAAGAGGCAACATATTTGTGACAGTGGCTATACTAATTAGCTTGATTTGATCATTCCACAAAGTATACATGTATCAAAACACACATGATATTCAGAAATGTAAATAATGATTATTTTCCATTTTTAAAATTCTTAAGAAAAAATTGAAAGTAACAAAGATTAACTGAAGATATCACTTAAAATTCTACACTAAAAAATAATCTTATAAAATAAGATGAAGTAAACTCTCATTAGAAAAGTTTAAGTAGCAAAACAGTCAACAATATTTAATTGTCTCATCTTTGAAATTTAAATTGTTTTACAATTTTTAACCATCATTAATTCTTCAATTCTCTTTCTCTATTCTTGTAAGCGATCATATTTGTATTTTAAAAACATATAATCTCGTAACTTCTTCTCTTTAGATTGATTTTAAATTCCAAACAAGTTGTCAGTGTTGGGAGATGAGAGATCACATAACACATTGCTCTTCTCTATCTTATAGAACTCTGTGTACTGAAAAAGCGAATGCCCTACAAATAGATTTTCATTTGAACCTAAAACATAGTACTTAACAGAAATCTCAATACAAATAAAATAAACTTGCTATGAAAACAATCCACTTCATCTGTATAAAACAAAAGCTGGAGAATTAAAATGGGTATTTCATAAGTTGATTTGCTTACATTCTTAATAGTGGTACAAAAATTACTTAAAATGATAGACCCATATGCTGTTTCTCTGTCAACAACAACAACAACAAACACTTCTCAGTTAGACAAAATTAGAAACTATCCCTTGCAATTTTCCCATATCAGGAATATTATATGTAGCTTTATTTAAAATTAAATTTTGTAGAATGAAATGTATACTACAGAGCACTTACTGTATTATGTATGCATTCAATAACATTTATTTCAATATTAGAATAATTATTTTCTTCATTTCTACTAATAAATAAATATGAAGTCAGTTTAATAGGCCAATTATATAATGCATCATAGATGCTATTTTGTTATTTCTCTGTATAAATTAAGTCATTTTCTGTCTATGACACTTGTTCTACAAAAGTGAAAGCTAAATTTAAATCTGCCTTCTTTTTACCTACCGAAACTCAAAAAAGAATATACTCCTGGTTAAACTTATGATGTCTCTTTGAACTCCTGAACCTTTAAAAAGTTGACTCTATTTTGAATTGCAAAGAAATAGCTTCTTCAAACTTTTAACTTAATGAAACTTACAGGCAAAAGAATGTATAATTAATTCTATGAATGAATGAGTCCATTTTTCTCTTATCTGATGAGGAAAGGAGGGAGGGAAGAAAACAGAGAGGGAGGAAAGAAGGGAGGAAAAGAGGAAGGTGAGAGAGTAATGACAATCTCAGTTAAGTCTAGATAATATTCTTTTAAAAAATTAAAACCAAACTTTTGGCAGTACAGATTCACCTAAAAAATATAGCCTAATCATAAAACATAGGAGTTTTCCAGTGAAAGTGCTTGGGTTGAAATCCAGGATCCATCTGTTAAGTAAATACAATCAAGTTACCCAATTCTTGTCAGTTTTTCCACTTGAAAAGGAATTTTTACAATGGTATTTACCCTCATAAAATTTTGACCATTTAATGATATAAAGTCTCTGAAGTATTTAAACTATTCCTGGTAAATAGTAATATTTGTAATTATATTTTAAATTGCTGCTATCCTGTAGAAAATCTGTCCATTTATAGTCCACTTTATGACC
>PVJX010018025.1:11611-37402 GCA_004027295.1 Dolichotis patagonum
TATCAAACAAAACTAGGCAAGACACATGGACTTAAATCCACTTAACATTGCTGCTCTGACCTGTGGTTTCCAAACTCAGGAGGGGAAAAAATCCCAACATTTTGAAAGTACATACTGAAATAAATATATAATTTATATAAATTAACTACTGCACTGACAAATTACATTATAAAACATTCAGAAGAAAGATCTAGCAATGGATTGGAACCTTTTCCCAAGCCCCACTCTTCCAGAAATTTCTAGGGTAAGATAAATGGGGAACGCCAGCTGTGTTTCTAGGTATACTGTTTATTACAGGTCAGTGATGGGAAACCTTTTAGAGCTTTCAATGACGTAAACAACCCACTGCAGCACAGGTACCATAGGTTCGTCAACACAGTTTAGGTGAAGTACACCTAGACCGGAACAATAGTTGAGCTTTAAAATCATTTAGGAACTCACAGACTGCAGCTTCTTCTGCAGTGTGTTCTCGTAACCAAGGGTAACCCTTGAGAAGATCTTGGCTGTTTGTTATAAGGCACTGGTTCCTTTGAAGCATAAGCTCTCTCTAAGAAATTGAGGCTTTCCCACAGAGTCTCCTCATCTTAAAACTGAGTTCTAAGTGAGAAGACAAGGGAAATGATCTCTAATAACTACAGGAGTTCCACCAAAGAGGCACCTGATGTTATTCTGTTTTTTCCTTCAATATCTTTCTGCTAAAAAAAAAAAAGAGACCCTGAAAGGAGTTAACAGCCTATTGTGTTACATGAGTGTCAGCATCAATCCGAAACCTCCAAGTCGTCTGCTGGTAGTGAAGCACACACTATATACATGAAAACATATTACTTTTTTGTTATCTCTATCTATATAAATTAATTTAAGGATAGTAACTTTGAGATCACAGTTTGGTATATATGCTTTTCAAAATATGTAGGATTTGAGTATATTCTTTGTAAAACATTTACTTTCCCTTTTGTTTTATATTTTTGGGCAGATCTTTGTACTTGAGCATTATAAATCTTTGCCTTAATTGTAACCATTAGATGCCCTAGGCCTTCTTAAACTAAAAACTGGTCATTCCATTGCTATAAATTCTTCAGAAATAAGAGTTTTTCAAAATACAAACATTAAAATATGTTCTTAAAATTCTCACTTCTCATTTTCTTAATGTAGAAGATATTAGGATGAATTTATGGAGTTTTACAAATTATTCCACTGTAGGAAAATCAACTTGCATGAAATTTTAATATACTGTGATGCTTATTTTATTAAATATGCTATGCTTAAAATACAACCCTACTCTAAATTCCAAGTCAAAAAGAAATACTTTTACTACTTTCCATAAAATTTCATATACAGTTGTCTTTGTTTATCCCAGTTTTAGGCACATATGATTTTGGTTTTAAAAAATATGTTTTTAAACTTACCCTGAAACATGCAACATCAGCAGCATGTAGAAGACAAAGAAGAGGTTATGAGTATACCAGAAGATATCATAATTGGAAACTCTGAAAAAAAATCAAATAAACTGATTTCAATCTTCCTCTACATTCCATCTCACAAAAGAGGATGCATTATTTCAAACCTACATCACAATTTAAGACCACTAAATAATGAGTTTGTCTGAGATTTATCTATTAATACCAAATTATTAACATACTATACAAAAAAATGAATAAAGCAGAAGCAGCACTTCTGTCATTTTGAAGGTTCTTTGTATTTCAAACAAAATCACAATTAAAATAAAATGTACATGCTAAAGCTATAGAAATAAAGAGTGCTAATTTGTCTATTTGCTGTTTTTATTAATACTTTTTAAATTTTTATCAATATTTTGTCAATTTTTGTCAAAATTTTATCAATTTTTATCTGTAATTTATTTATCAGTATGTTCCTTATCCAATATATACATTTAAGATTAGTTCAAAAGAAACTGCAATGGAAAGAAATTGAAGCGAATGTTCTTCACATTGTTTTCTTGGACAGTGTCACTTCATAATGACACACCTCAATGTTATTTTCTCTAGGAAAGGACAAAGTGTTTGAAAAGAGCATAAGATGAGCACAACCTACTGAATGTCAGATAGAAGTAAAAAGACTAACCAGCATTTTATTTCATTTGTCTAGAGTAAATATTTATCTATTAGACTCTTGAAGATGGAGGGTAAATATTTGCAAACACTTCCTGAATGACTGGGATACTGCCCCTAAAATCATTCAGAAACTTGTATTTAAGTAAAAGCCAATTATTTTGTATTTACTTCATTCACAATATTTTTTATCATAAACAACATCATTAATTTACAAGACATGCATTGTTACATATATCTGATTCTTTTTAGTCAAAATTACCAGCAATAAAATTTCTATATCACAGCATAGGTAATTGTAATCCACACTGCCCAATGTTCTCTAAAACTACATTAATAGATTACAAAACTCCAATCAGATAGTAGTGATTGTTTCTCCAAAATCAAACCCCATTTCGTAAGTTTGCATTATTTTTATGAATATTATTTCATATCAATGTTTTTAATTTTTCTATGACTTCTCTATTTATAATACTGACCCATTTCCATTCATATAAATGGCCCAATATGAGAAAACTACTTACATTTTAAGACTACAATGGTTTGTTGTGATTGTAGTTCTCACATCACATTTGCTTTTCAATTTTTATAATGTATCTTGACATGCAAAAGTTTTAGTTTCCGTATTTGTAGATAATCAAATGTTTCCTCCAAGATTACTTATCCATCTCGAGATCTGACAAATTTCTACTTAGAAGTGTCTTAAAATTCGAGTTGTATCACTTCTTTTGTCTGTAAGTTATCTAGAATTCCATCTGCTTACACCTCACTTCACAAGCTTGTAATAGCAACCTTATTATTGAGTAGGTTTTGCACATAACAGCTACCTTAAAGGCCTAGCAACTGTGTCCCTCCAAACAAATCTGCAAGTCTTACTTCAAGTTACTAAAGCTTAACCACTTAATGTTGAGTGGGGCACATGCCACCTTTTATTCTCTTTTGCAACATAAATTTGCATGTTTCTTGTACTACTTTTAGAATTACACACAAACAAATACATACAGTTATATGTGTATACCTACATACATATAATCTTTTCCTTTCTTCCATTTCTCCTTTCCCCTATCCCAGTTGTGCTTTCCTTTTGAGCACTTTCTTACCCTTTCATTATTACAATACCAATTGTACATTTTGGATCTTATTACTCTTTCAGTTTTTTAAATTTTTTTTTTACACTAGGGAGATAATACAATCTTTACAAATGTGAATCTGACTTATTTCACTTATGAGGATAATCTCAAATTGCCTCCATTTACCTACAAAAGTCTCAAGATTAACCTTTTTTGTAGCTGAGTAATATTCCGTTGCATAAAAATAACACAGCTTTTTTTATCCATTCTGTGGTTGATGAATGTTTTTGTTGTTTCCAAGATTTAGCTATTAGAAATTGTGCTGCTGTAAACATGGGTGCACATATATTGCTGTGACAAGACATTTTCAATTTTTCTGGGAAAATATCCAGAAGGGAAATAGCTGGATTGAATGGGACTTCTAGTCGTAGTTTTTTGAGGAATCTCCATACTGATTTCCACAGTGACTGCACCAATCTATACTCCCATCAACAGTGGAGAAGTGTTCCTTTTTCCCCACAGCCTCGCCAACATTTGTTATCAGTTGATTTCTGGATAGCAGCCATTGTTTCTGGAGTAAGATGGAATCTCAATGTTGTTTTAATTTGCATTTCTTGAATGACCAGTGATGGTGAACATTTCTTCATGTATTTACTTGCCATTTGTATTTCTTTATCTGAGAAGTGTGTTCATCTGAGATACCCATTTTTGGAGAGAGTCTTTGAATTTGGGGGAGCCTGATGTATTTCACTTCTCTACATGTTCTAGATATAAATCCTTTGGCTGGGTATTTAGTTCAGTGGCATAAGTGCCTTCCTGGCAAGCACGACGTTGTGAGTTCGATCCCCAGTACAAAAAACAAAGAGTATCTGAAGATAGAAGTCCTTTGAGGGGTTGCTGGCTAAAATTCTTTCCCATTCTGTGGGCTTATTTTTCACTCTGCTAGTGATTTCTTTTGAAGTGCAAAAACTTTTTAATAAGATGATATTGTTGATTCTTTGATGTGCTTCCCATGCAGTTTGCATTTTGATCATGAATTCTTTGCCTACCCCTATGTCTTCAAGATTTCTACCTACCTTGTCTTCAAGTAGATTTAGTGTTTCTGTTTTACTATTTAGAACTTTGAGCCATGTTGACTTTAGTTTAGTCTTTGTCATATGGAAAGCCAATTTTTTCAGCACCACTTATTAAAGAGATATCTTTCTTTTAGTGAACTTGTTTAGCACCTTTGTCAAATATAATGTTGCCTTTTTTCCAATAATTCCAAATTCTTCATTTCTTACCATATGTAAATAATTATGGAATTAAAATGATCACCTTGGCTTTCTCCTGATTTTCTAACAAGTTTAACTACTCTTTTACTGCTTGTCACTTAATTTTGCCATGTATAATTTTTCAGATCTATTAAGAAAATCATTTCTAGTTTATTTAATATAATTATTTCCCCCATAAATTTCACATTCAAAATTGCCATTTTAAAATCTATTGTAATTAGAGGGTATATCCTGTTGTCTTTTAGTAGGATGTGTTATTGTAAGATGGGTAGATATGAACTTTCCTTGAATTAGACTACACCCCACTACCAGAAGTCAAATATTGGGGTCATATTTATTCACCTAATTTCTCTGATGTTTTATTTCCACATGATTAAGGAGTAAAGATAGAAGAGTATCTCTATGGTCTATTTAAGAATTTCATTCTCACAATAAAGCTTGAAGAAAAGAAAAATAGGTGTTATAATCTCTGCATCTGAAAAACTAAATAAGGTAACCCCAAGGAATTATTTATGAGAACAAATTAATAACTCAGTTGAGAACAGAAGTTGATTTTTATATTCTACTTAATAAATCTCTCCCAAGTATATTTCTTCTAGCCAACTGTGGTGGCTCACACCTCTAATCCCAGCACTTAGGAGGCTGAGGCAGGAGGACTGCTGTGAGTTCAAGGCCAACCTAGGCTACACAATGAGTTTAACGCCAGTCTGGGTTACATGACAAGACCATCTCAAAAAAAAGAATACTTTTTTTTAGATGCAGAACATTTATATAAGTTCATTCCCATGAATGAGTATACGCCAATGACTTAATTTTCCTTCCAAAATTCCCAAAACTGGGTTGGGGGTTTAGCTCAGTGGCACAAGCAAGTACGAGGTTGGGAGTTCGATCCCCAATACAACAAAAAAGGCCCAAAACTAAAAATGTTTTTAAATTATAGTTTTCTTACATAAGAGAAAAAATTTCCCCAGACAACTGCACCTTCATGCACTAATACTGTCAGTGTTTTGCTTTTCTGTGAAGCAATTTTTATTCTGAAAATTTTAAGTGTGTTTACCAAGTGACCTACTTATGCTACATCTAGAAATTTCTCCCTAGGACAGAACTGGAAAAAGTGTGCAATGCTTTATGGTTGAGGGTATTTGTTTCAGAATTAAATACTGAAAAACTGGAATCAAGTCAAAGCATCCAACAGTATGAGGTTAGGAAAATAATATATATGTATATGGTGACATATTGTTCTGTCAGTAAAGAGAATGATAAAAAAATTATTAATGTGGGAAAATGTTCATAAGGTTAAGTAAAAAGCAGATCAGAAATAGTATACTATGATCCTCTTTAGGTAAAATTTATACATATATGAAGAAAGAAAATCAGAGTGCGAGAGAGAGTGAAAAGGAAGTAAGAAGAGGTCCGTGAGTAAGCAAAACCAGTAAGATTAAATCTATAAAAATAAACACACACTGAAAAGTTTATAGTGTTAATCTCTGAGTTTCCATGTACAAGCTCATTTGAGGACATAATCAAGCAATTATTTTCAAAGCACATGTATATTCATGTCTGTTTGCATTAAATCTCCCATCATGGAAACTAATATGATTTAAAGATTTTTGACAAGTAGGAAAAAAGAGTATTTTTGTTGTTTTCTTGAAACAAAAAATTCTATCAGAAACATAAAACACTATAAATATTCTGAAAAGTAAAATTTAGCTACCAGAAAAAGCATATTAAAATATCCTTAATGATGCATTTCCGTTTTGTTTTGTTTTGTTTTGTTGCAACAGGCTCTCACTATGCAGTTCAGGATGGCCTTGAACTCACTGCGTAGAATGTGCTGGCCTCAAACTAGTGCTAATTCTCCTGCTTCATCCTTCAGAGTGCCTGAATTACAGACATGCACCACCATGCCCAGCAAGTATTTCCAATTATTTCAGCAGATGTTAACCAACCATGTTTCTAAAGCTATGTTGTGAACACTGTTACACAACAGTAAAACAAATCTGATTCAGGAAATTAGCTATAAAACAAGTTTAAGTTATGTCTTGTTAGGAATTCCCAATCCCACGAGTGTGCAGTTGAATTAAGTCTTCTGTCCCCCAGATACACACTACGCCTCAAAATGATGATCCTGAAGAACTCTAATTTCACTGATCATCAAATGCAGCCTCCGTACACAACTGTTTTCAAACCCAGAAAACTTGAGTAATAAAAAATAAATTTTCACATAAACAAGAAATAATACACAGAAATGTTTCTACTTCAATCTTATTACTCAGAATAGTCTCTTAGTCAGGATAGTGTACAGGTTAAATCCTTTTGTTAATCAATACTTTTTCCAATACATGTAAAAGAAGGTAACAAAAACAATTCTAACACTTACCGTATCGCGTATGTAGAGGCCGTAGTCATAAGGAAGAGCACCACTACCATGCAGACTCCTGTCAGGCCAGGTACTATAAAAATGAACACAAGCACCTTTTAGCTTAAATCATGTTAGGAAAAAGACTACAAAAATTGCCTTAAAATAGAAAGTAATAGGCTGTACTGTGGGAAGCCAAATTCAAATGAACCTTTTAAAAATCAACAGATTTTCAAAGTACTTAAGACAAAACAGACTCTTCCTTTAATGGAAGAGTTTATTGTATTTCCAAATAATCTATGCATAATGGTGAGTCTGTAATCACTTCTACGGACACATGCTATATTAAATGGTAGTAACTACTGCAAAGGGCTTGGGTTAACTTTCAGCACTGTGCTGTTTCATTTCCTCCTCCATGGTACTCAAACTCCCTTTATTCCTTTTTTGAAAATAGTAACTCCATCAGTTTAAATAATCATGTGTGGGCTTCACTATTTGGAATATAGTAAAGAAAATATTTTTTTAAATCTAAACATTTTCATCATGCCACAGCGATATATATGCACACCCTCGTTGACAGTGGCACAGTCTGTAATAGCCAAATCTTGGATACAGCCCAAACTACCATCAACTGGTATATGGATAAATATGTGATTTTTTATACAATGAAGTATTACTCTGCCATAAAGAAGGATAAACTCGAGACATTTCCAGATAAATAGATGCACCTTGAGACTATATCCTAAAGTGAAATAAATAGGACATGTTTGTATAAATACCACATTGTTTCTTTGGTATGAGAAACTTAAAGTGTAAATAAGGACAAAAATGTATAATAGATACTGTGAAATAGTAAGACAATGTTCACATCAGTAAGGGAATAAAGGAGTGGGAGGGACAAAGGAAAATAAAAGTCAAAAAATGAAAAAAGGAAAAAATAGAACCTGTTTCAAAACAAACAAAAAGGAAATACATCATTAAGGATGTTTTAATGTGCTTTTTCTGGTAGCTAAATTTTACTTTTCAGAATATTTATAGTGTTTTATGTTTCTGATACAATTTTTGTTTCAAGGAAAAAAATGGAGAGGGGAGGAGACATTGAGGGAGAGGAGGAGAATGGGAAAAAAGAGAATCAAATTATATCATGTAGAGTTATAACTCTCTATGATGAGTGTGATCTCTATGTAAATCTAAAATGAAGCAATAAAATCTGATGAGAAAAAAATAAAAAATAAAGCTTTTTATAAACTAAAAGCATAGAACAAACATTCTATATTTCAAGAAAAAATTATTGTTCTGATGTTTCAAAAACACATCAAACATATTTCTTCTTAATATGGAAAACATATTAAAGTCAATTTATTCTCACATGGCTAAAGTTTGTTTTAAAAAATAAGAAAATCTTCAAATATGTCAAAACTAATCATGTGGTAGGTTGCTACAAATTTAGTATTAGTCTACCTAGTTCTCTATATCCAAAATAAATAGCTGGTATGACATAACTTAAACCACTAAAATCTCAATAGGCTCCTTTCTTACTGTCATATTACTGAGAAATTAAATATCCAATGGGTGATACATTTTTCACTCTGAAAATCACACATACAACAGTAAAATGTCCTATCTAGGAGACTTTTAAATCGGGACACAAGTAAAGATTGTTGGAACAATTCTTTCGGAATAAGTACAGACTCTTCTTGAACTACAAGCCACTCACAGTAGATTCAAGTTGCGTCAGTGTAAGGCGAATACAGATGTGCACCATTAGGATTCTAGCAGGCTTAGAATCATTAGAAAAATAACAATATCAGAACTCTTGGTACAGTAGAAACTAGCTCCACTTGCAAAGGGCCACATAAAAAATAACAGTCTTTGAATTCTTAACATTTGAGTAGTTTATTCTATTCATTCCCCAACACACAGATTTAGAGCCCCAGTACAATATGCCCTTCTAGGATATACCAAGTCCAAATCCTGGCTTCTTCTGAAGGATAAGTGAAGAGGAAGATAGCTAATGTAGCTCACAATAAAGAATTACTAGTACAGAAAATACATTATTTTTTAAAATAGCATGCCTATAAAATTATGTAGTTATGGCAATCCCAAATGTTTACTCACAGAAACACACACACACGCACTTATAATCACACAAAGATTTGTTCAAGATTGGTTGTAGCTGCTTTATTTTTAATAATCAACACATAAATAACTCAGATATGCATCAACAAATGAATGGACAAATAATTATGATATTAACGGCCCCAGGAAAATAAAACAGTAGTACAAAA
Source organism: Dolichotis patagonum (assembly GCA_004027295.1). Classification (NCBI taxonomy): domain Eukaryota; kingdom Metazoa; phylum Chordata; class Mammalia; order Rodentia; family Caviidae; genus Dolichotis; species Dolichotis patagonum. The sequence continues at coordinate 20,672 of PVJX010018025.1, forward strand.
GTATGGATTTTTGACACATTAATCAACAATACAAGCACACAGAAAGTTATTAGACTGAGTGAAAGAAGTCATACCACCTTAGCCCCAAAGTATAAGTCCCGTACTTACTTCTTTATAAAAATCTGTAAGATTCATACAATTGTTGAGTAATAGAAATCAGATGAGTTGCTCAGAAGGACAGAGGACAGCACACATTATTAAGGGGTATAAAACCCTTTGCGGGTAGTGGAAATATCTGTTGTGTTGATTTTGGTGACAATCTGATGTAACTATTATATACAAAATGAAATAAAATTACATACTTCATATATATGTGGGATTTCATGAACTTCAGTTATAACTCAATAAATTTAGAGAGACAAAATATTAGTTTCACCAGTTGTAAGTAATTTTTAAAAGGCTCTACTTGATCAAATGAATAAGTAATCATGAAAACCCCAGATAACATGAAATCTGTAATTTGAGGAGCCTCTCTAAAAATGTTATGGTCCTTTATTAATGTTCTACTATATTTACATACAAGGATTCTTGTGTGACTCTGAACATGCTCAAATTAGTAATGGAATGTTTGCAAATCACCTCATTGGAAGGACATCTGAAAACAACTGAGTATAGCTACAACAGTGCCACAATTCCCAAAGTTCATTATTTGAACATTAGTTCCTTGAGTGATAGTTTCTTAAGTAATAGTTTCTATTACTTAAAAAAGGCATAGCTATCTCTTGAAGAGTTACAGGACACATTAGTCTATTAAAGCCTCTGAGAAGTATAAAAATCAAGAGACCCATTTGAACTTTAAATATTTTCTCAAACCTGCTTGACTACAGGATCATATTTTTGTCTGAGTGGAACATGGAAAATGTATTCAAAAGACTCAGAGGAGGTGAAATGCTTGCTCAGTAGTAAAGCAGTTGCCTAGAACTTTCCTACCTGGCTTGATCTCCAGCGCAAGAAAAAAAAAAAAGAAGGAAAGACTATAATTTATAATGAATTGAGTATCATTTATTTATAACCTTATTTCTACATCATAAGATTATTTCTAAATGTATAAAATGGTGGCTTATTATTACACATTCCAAGAGTCAGAATAAGCAATTTGGAAACTGTTGGACTAGTCTGAGTATTAGTTACTAGCTTAAGCAATTACACTGGCTTTCCTGCGAGCCTTTAAAGTTATGAAGACAAACATAGTCTTGGAGTTTTAGGGAAATATAAGCTTACATGTTTACTACTATTAGTTTTTATATATGTTTATTACATTCACTAATAAATAGCTGTGAAGGTGAGTAATTGCACTATACTGTCATTTCCTAATGAATTTCAGGTATCATTTTTATCCATACCTAATGGATAAAATACGCCACATTCTATTTATTATCCTACTACTTTGAATGTAACTAGACACGTAATTTTATTTTCTAACTGAAATTAAATGCTGTTCATTATATTTTCACCAGCAAGGTATTACCAAATTTGGAGATATGTAGCATATAATCATTTCTAAATAAATGTTTGGGCAATCCAAACTATTAAACTTATTTTATAAATTCTTAACTGAAAATATTTGTACCATTTCCTATACAGCAAATCCAATTACCATCTTTTGTCTTTTGTTCTTCTAAGCTTTAATTACTTTTTTAAAAAGCCTTAATTTCTTCTACTCAAATTATAGTAAAAGAAATTTACTATAAAAGAAATTTAAGTGGAGAATGAAATCAAAGTCATATTAAACATAGCACTATTCAAGAAATTTATCAACCAGTAAGAATTTTTTGTCATTAGAACTCAAAACATGCATATATTCCCCGACTGGAAACTTAATTTTTCCTAGATATTGTGTGTAAGACTAATCAGAGACAATTATGGAATAGTTTTAGACACTGGTAACAGGACAAGATTGAATTAAGTCTATCTATAGAAAGCAGTAGCTATCATTCCACTACTGGTTTTAGATTTCCCCATATTCTGTCATCTACTACTATTCAATGGGATGTTCTAGGAGCTCTGCACTCACACTGAGGAGCTCCAGAGCCAGGGTAATTATCTGGAAGGGAATGGCTCCTCCTGGCCATCACAATATTGCTTTCAGGAAATTACGTGAGTCCTGGTCACCAAAATTGTGCTTCTTTGATGATTTTCAGCTACTGAAACTGCTTAGATTGACAGAAACCTCACAAAAGAGAATTACCTTCAGCCTTGCACACCCCAGCAGCAGACTGACTTCACCCTAAAAAAGTTCACTTTCAAGTGAGAAAGACAGTGCACGAAGGAAATAAACTATCTACAACATAGTAGAACCCAGCCTGTTAACTGTGTCTTTCGTGATGAGCAGCACTGACCAGGTGAACAAAAGAGAGCTGGCTATCTCAGACAAAAGGTGGGTGACTGAGAAAAGATGCCAGAGTAGGATGAGCTGTTCTGTGAACGCAGTAGCTTCTAAAGTACTTGGAAACATGGGTAGAGCATATTGCAAAGTCTCTCTGAAACAGGCAAAATGGAACCAGGACATTTGTGTTTTTAAATTATTATCTCTATTAACTCCAGTGCCACTCCTGAGGACCTCCAGGAAAAAAAAAAAATGATAGAATTTTATGAGAAGCAGAGAGAACACCTACCTTACACTAAGTTCTTAATGCAGTATCTTAAGCATATAAGTTTTTAAATATTTTGGACTAGATTTTAAAGCATCTGAATGTCTGAAGGCTTCCATTAAACTAATGCAATAGAAAATAATAAGACAAAGCTCTTTATTCTCTTAAATTCATTCACATGAACAAAGAATTCATTGATTCAAATGTAAGGTTTTGCTTTTCTGCTTTTTCTCCTGTTTCTCATGCAGTTCTTGAGGCTTAAATAAAAACATGCTTTTGATGAGAAAATTGTAAGCAAAATAAAACTTTGAATTACTTTAAAAGTGGCAAATATTATAAATTTATAGGCAGAAATAAAATATATTTTACAAATTGAACCATGTAATCATGACACAGAGGGTAAAGTACTTGAATTTTTTCTATTTTTCTTCATAAAATGGATTCAAAAGGAAAACAACACATTTGACCGGGTGATGTGTCCTCTCATCATTAATAGGTTACTGCAGCTGACATTTATGCTAAGTTATCTCAACTACCTAGTCATCCTTGTAGCTAAAATAAATACTAAAAATTCCCCTTACTGCACCCTTCTCCTTTCATCTTTGTGAAGAAGCATAGGATTAAGAAAGAGAAGAATTTTAGAATTGGGAAAATTATAAGATATTCAAATGTGCATTAACAAATTAGTAGTCTAGACTGAGACTTCACAGACAATGAGCCTGAGAGGGAACAATAAATTACAAAGAAAAAGAAGATACCATTCAAAAAATGGCTGATTCTAATGATCTTCTCCTGTTACAGGTTTCAAAATCACAATGCCCTACTAAATTACTGAACTATATGAACTACAATGATAGGGTATTTGCTGTTTCTTTCCAGCGCCCTGACAGCAGAAATCCATTCCATGTGTATTATCGCCCACAGCATCTATCACAACAGCAAGCACAAAGCAGCCCCTTGTTAAGCAGGTGGGGTCATATTGATTTTCCTGGAAGAACAGGTGACAGAGAGATGTGATGACTTGCTTTTACTCTCCATTCATACACACACCAACTGCTTGCCTTGTCCCTCTGTTTTCATTAAAATATTCTGCCTGGACTCTTAATATTCGTTCTACTATGCAACCTTCCATATGTTTTATTTTAGCATGCATCTAATTGCTCTGCAACTTGATAGTGCATATTTTCAATGATGTTCTGGACTCTAAAAAAGGGAATGAGTAACAACTTACCGGTTGTGAAGAGAAGTTTTCTAGGATCCTAAGAAAAAGGAAAAAGAAAAGATTTGACTGAAAAATAAAATACTGATGACATAAAATTCTACATGAAGTTAGCAGAGTATAGGAATCAAGTATTGAGCATGTAAGATGCTGTTTTTCTAGTTTATGTAGAAGATAATTAAGCTTCACACTGCTATAGATTATGAGCAAGAGTCAAAATCTAACATAGAACATCTGATAAAGGCAGAGAACTGTGTGTGTCAAAAGGTCTGGGTTTTAATCTGATTATTTACTAGTCAATGGCTACAGTCTTAAGCAAATATAGCATTTTCAGACTCATATCTTTAGATATACTGTGAAAATATTAATATATATTTTGTCTACAGCACATACCAAACTACATCATCAAGACAGTGAGAATCAAACTGATAAAATTCATGGGGGGCTTATGCACTGTAAAGTCAGCACAAAGACAGCTAACTGAGAACTTACTGTTTCAAATACTATGAAAAGTGGTACAGAAACAAGGATAAATTTCAGCTGCTTGGAAATGTAAAACATTAATATTGTTATTATAATATTTATTTTAAATTATAACCATCATGCTGTAATTGATTACAGTCAACTCTCCACATCTAGAAAACAATTCAAACCTCAATACATATGCTGATTTATTTTTCATCCTCGTGGTGCTTAATACTGCACAAGCTTTTTAAATTTGTTCATTTTGCTTTGCTTCCTGCAATGTTGGGAATCACACCCAGCACTTTGCCCATGCTAAACAAGTGTTCTATCACTAAACTACACACCGAGTTACCTGCACAAGCTTTTGAATTCCTTTCTTTATAGAACTTTGAATCTGGAGTTAGTCCAGGTTGTAATGTAAGTAACAAGCCAATTATATGGTATGACTTCAAGAGTCTCAAATAAGGACCACCTGTCTCGGAATAAGCTCCTCACCTGCCTGAAGTCACATGACTTATCTTCCTGGTACTATAAAAATGGCCACAATGTGAACTAGAGAAATCCAAAACATAACAGTTTGTTAACAAAGAAATGTAAGATGAATTGGGCAAAGTAGGAGTATTAGAAATAAGAATAAATTAATATGAAAATCCAAAAGAAGGAACAATTACTACTGCCAAGAGAAGATGGAAAACGTGTAAAATATAGTTTTATGGAAAACAAAATGAAGTAGGCTTAACTGGGCCACCAAAAATGTGCAATGGTCAGAAGCTGGAGGATTAGTTACTCCAGGCTGAGTGAAAGCATAACACAAGAACAAGACAGTATAGGGCACAAAATCATCCCTTTCAAAGACAGTGCACAGAATAATGTATCTGTTTACATACTCACACACACATGTGCGTGCACACACACAAGCACTGTTATTTTCACCTCTATTTAGTACATTTTCTCAAATTTACTAGATGCTAAGTACATACTTAGTAAAAGAATAAAGGAAGACACATAGGATAAAATGAAAAAGGTAAGAAGAAAATGAAAATACAATATATTTTAAAGCAGTAAGTTCTTTTCATTCATCAGACTGGGGGGAAAAGCGACAAGGCACAGAAATAGGAACTTGGATACACTGTTGGTAAGTTCATGTAAACTTTAAAATCATATTGGAAAATACTTGGTCACTTTCCATCAAAACTTACAATGTACATTTCAGACCAAAATTCCATGTCTACTAGTCTGTGTAGCAGAAGTGTACAAAGAATTTACTAGAGTATGATTTATAACAAAGACTCCAAATCAACCTAAATGCCTAGGAAATAAAGGCTAAAAATAAATTAGAACAAATACACACAGAGAGAATGACTAGATCTATATAGTTTAGCACCGTAGGCCTATATATGTGTATTTATAGAAACAAACTTCAGGGGAATAAGTATTAGAGAATACCACTAAAATCTCTTAGAAGAAACATAAAAAATTAACTGTGGCTAGTTTTGGAGGAGAAGCTTTCACTTTTAACTGCATTTAGTTTTAAATATTTGGTTTAAGTGTCTATCACTCAACATAAAGTAAACTTAATAACTAAAATCCCTAAAATGAATAAAAATATTTGGAAAATTTAAGCAAAGGCAGACCGTTAAAAAATAAAATATTGTGGGTATTAAAATATAAATTCTAAGAAGAGACAAAAGGAAAACGAAAGTAAAGGAAAACGTATAGCAAAAGCAGGAAACAAGTTACCCTCACAGATGTGAGCAATAGCCAAGAGGCTACAGTGAGGCAGAGGGAGCTAGAGACATCGAGGACTGGGGCCCAGGTCCCAAATCAGAGAGCTGTCACTGTCATACTAAGGAGCTAGATTTTTTCAGTAATGATTGATGTGAGGTGCAGTCTATGATTACCTAGCAAGATTAATTAAAAACATAAATGCCTATGTCCAACCAAGACTAATTAATGTTTGTTTGCTTGTTTGTTTTAGTGCCAGCAGAAGCAAGTTGTTGTTTGTTCTTTTGCTTTTATGATTTGTTTCTTGTCTGTTTGTTGCAGCTCTTTGTTTTGTTTTGGGAGGGAGATGAAGCTTACGTATGATTACAGCAGTAATAACCTCAAAAAGTCTGGTGATACTTAAAAATGAAAATGCAGTGTGTAAAAATGAGGAGCAATCATGTTAAACTGCTAAGTCAGCAGAAAAGGACAGGCTCTGAATCAGCAGAGTCACAGAACAGTTCAGTTATGCTGCTGTCTTGGCAGTAAGAAGGAAAGCGGGCCCGAAGACATACAACAGTACGAAGCACGGGAGATCCACCCAGCAGGATTATGCATGTGCTGTGCATCAGTACCTTGCACACAGAATTTCACTTCACAAGTGAAAATGCACCCCTAAGTCAGATATTACCTGCTACACAACTCAGCTCGTCACCTATTTTCAGGATTAAAAAAAAAAAAAAGCAAAAATAAAAACAAAAAGAAAACTCACTAATTTTTAAAAACAAAATAAGTTGATTATTCAGTACCCATAAATAATCAGCCTGCTTTTGTGCCCATTCCCCGAAGCACAGTATGTGAATCATTAAAGTATTTTTACCCTCTAATGGCACTGTCGACACTTAGCTCAGTGCTAGGAATTAGACAAAAACTGTTGGGAGTCAGCAGGTAGTTCCGAGTGGCAACCATCCGAATACTGCAGAATATAAAAAAGCAGACACTTTGCAAACTCCCATTTTCGGCATGAGACACTATGAAATAGTAATTATCTATACTTTCTATTGAAAGGGAATAAAACTCAACTTGACAACTGCATTTTAAAAGCGCTCAAAAGGAGCAGCAAGGTATAAATTTTCTGTGAAAATCACAGATCCTCCTTAGTCATTTAATGACAAGTGAAAGGAAAATGGGAAGACAAAGACCACCCACCTCATCTCGGTATCTCGCTGCATTCAGTTCAACAAAATCTTCACTGTAGTTCACTGTGAAGTTGAGCACATTCACCAGATGGGCAGCCACGTGCACTCCTACAGAATCAAACCAGGTACAAGCCAGTGGCATCTTTATACGTGCTGTGTGGCAAACAAACCAGCTCCTTTCCCTCAGTGACACACACCTAGACTTTGACAGTTATAGGAGCAAAAAACAATAAAATGAAAAGCAAGAGTTTAAAAACCCAAAGAAGCGAAAAAATATTGAACGTGGACAGCTAATGGAATTTTCAAAGGCTGGAATGAAGTAACCATGGTAAGTCAAGACAGGAAAAAAGAACACCTGCCTACGTACATTTGCATAAAGTGTTTCTAATAACATGGATATATATTTACTTCAGTAGCTTTTGGATACAGTAGGTATTGCATATCTTTCATCTCTCATGCCTTCGACTTTGCTGTTTTTTGTATTCTTTGCTGCCACAAAAGTAAAATACAGGCCCACTAAAAGGCTTTCAACCACTTGAAATTTTTCATATTCCACACATGATATCCTAAACTCAGCAGCAAAATTTTAGAAACTACTTCATGAAAAATAAACTCAGGAAAATTATAACCTCCATAACAACATACCTACAGTTGGCATAGTGAGCAGAATACTCAAGTAACTCAGAGCTCACACGTAAGATAAAGTGTTTAACTTGCCACAGATTTGAAGACAAACTCATGTCAACACAACCAGAGAAAAGAAGATTACCTTGAGGAGTCTGAGCAAGGAAGGAGCAAAGGCCTAAGCAACTGGCCTGCCAACCCCCTCCTCCTTTTGCCAATCTTTCCTTTCAGGTTAAATGAGGCCTAGATTAATGGCACATTAGAACGTGTCAGAGAGAACAACAGGCACCTAAAAATCCTGTGATCTTGGCTGTGTTTTTCAACTGTCAGGTCCTCAGCTTGTTTATCTCTAAAATGATGGTGACAGAAATGAAAAGTCTTGAATAAGTGCCCTATAACTGCTTAATAAACCATTACGGGTTACAGCAATATATGGAAAACCTGGCTCAAAAGAAGACCTAATCTAAAACTACAGAACCCAATTTCAGAACCTAATCTAAAACTACAGAACCCAACAATCCCCTACAACCTAGAAGATGAGCTACAGAGAGACCAAGAGCTACCTTACTTCCAAAGACCAACCGAAGCAAGAGAGAAATGGAATAATAAAAATCCTAGAAGTTTAGTTAAAAGATTTAAAAAGCAAGTAAACAAATTAGAAATGACAAAATGGTCACAATTAAAAGTAGCTAAGTTCAAGACTTGCTCTAAATTTACAGAGAGTTGGTATTGGTGGAAAAAACAAATGGAACAATGAAACAGAATACAAGCTACAATCAGAGTCATAAGAATATACTTAACTGATCTTTAACAGAAGAGCAAAGAGAGCGTTTTCAATCAGTGCTCTGGAACACCTGAGCATTCACATATAAAGAAAATGAGTCAAGACACAGACTTTACATCTTTTATAAAATTTAACTAAAAATGAGTCACAGACTCTACTATAAAATCCAAAGCTATACAACCTCTAGAAAATAACATGAGGAAAAGCAAAAAAAACTAAATGACCTTGTGTTTGATAATGACATTTGATTCATTATTATCTACTTTATTCTTCACTTAAAAATTTAATCCATCAGCATTATTTTAGTTACACATATTTATGGGGTATAGTGTGATAACTGAACACATGTATGTAATATGTAATTATCAAGTCAAGCTCATTAAATATCTATATCAATAAATTTTTAAAAAATCCTTTAATGTATAACTATACATTTATAAAGCACAGTGTGATATTTCAAAACATAATACAATGTGTACTAATCAAATCAAATTAATATTACTATCACAGTGGTAACCATTGTTGATTTCTTATTGTCTTGTCTTGAACTCATATCATTTTCATAATTTTATTAGGTTTGTTTTTGTTCTGTCTTGTTAGATTTTGCTGTGTCTGATGGTATGGGTAGCTATTTTGAACATAATGGGGTATCTATGTTAATCATTACTGGTTTCCTATTATCTTGTTTTGAAGTCCTCCAATGCTTTCATTCTTTTAATTCATTTTATTCTGTTTTGTTTGATTTTATTATGTGCAATGATATGGACAGCTATTTTGAAGAAACTGAGACATTATGGAAGCCATTCTTGATTTTCTATCATTTCACTTTGAAGTCCTATAATGCTTTTATTCTTTTCTTCTGATTAGTTTTATTCTGTTGTGTTTTATTTGATTTTATTATATGCAATAGTATGGACAGCTATTTTTGAAGAAAATGAGACACATTATGGTAACTGCTGTTGATTTCCTATTGTCTTGTTTTGAAGTCATATAATGCTTTCATTCTTTAGTTTCAATTGGTTTTACTCTGTTTTGTTTGATTTTATTGTGTGAGATGGTATGTACTGCTATTTTGAAGAAAATGAGAGACATTATGGTAGCCATTGTTGATTTACTGTTGTCTTGTTTTGAAGTCCTGTGTTGCTTGCATTGTTCTGCTCTGATGTGCTTTGTTTTGCTCTGTTCCATTTTATTCTCTTTAAAATTAAAAAAAAATTATATATATATACATATATAACTTTCTCAGTACTTTGTATTTGAAGATTCTACACTTCTACTTATTCATAAAATATGTCATAAGTTATTGTACATTGTGGTCACCTCATTCTACTGTAGAACACTACAACATTTACATAACTGTCTCGATGTCCATTATACAATCTCTATTCTCTCATTTTCTCCCACCTTTAATAATCACTATTCTATATTTGATCTTTTTTTAGTATCCATATATTTTTCTGTGTCTGATATATTTCATTTCACAATCTCTATTCCATTTTTATGTATATCACACACATTTATGGCTTAATAATATTCCATATATATTCCATTGTGTATATATTGTATATATATAGTATATATATTATATATAGTGTGTATATTGTACATATTGTGTATATATTGTAAATATTGTGTATATTCCATTGTGTATATATTTTACACACAACGTAATAGATACACACAATGTGTGTATCTATTACTCACAATATATACACAATTCCATTGTGCATATATATTATACACAATATAATATACACTATATATATTCCATTCTGTATATATTTTATATATATATTATATATTATGTACTATATACATTATGTATTATATAGTGTGTGTATATATATATATATATATGAATAAAAGACAATGTGGCATATATATATATATATATATATATATATGCCACATTGTCTTTTATTCATTCATCTTTTTTTTTTTTGTCTTTTTGAGACAGGGTCTCACTATGCAGTTCAGGATGGCCTTGGGCTCACTTTGCAGCCCAGGCTGGTCTCAAACTTGCAAAGGATTCTCCTGCCTCAGCCTCCCAAGTGCTGAGATTACAATCTATTCACTTTTCTATAGACATTTATGCTAATTTCCATATTTTAGATGTTGTGACCTATGCAGCAGTGAACACATGTGAAAGTATTCCATTGATGTTTATATCATTAGCTTTTAATATATAATAAGAACGAAGATTGCTAGATCACGTACTAGATCTGTTTTTATTTTTTCAGAAATCTCCTTGATTGGCCGGGGATTTAGCTCAGTGGCTTAAGTTCCTGCCTGGTAAGCACGAGGTCACGAGTGCAATCCCTAGTACCAAAAAAAAAAAAAAAAAAAAAAACCCTCATACATAACATCATTTGTCTTAAAATAAAAACAAATAATATGCATACTATAGGTTCGCTACCCACTGAAACTGAACATTTTTTCTCATTAATCTAATATTTGTATTTCTTCTTTTGAGAAGTATCTATTCATATAATTTACTAATTTTTAAATTGGATTGGATTTTGCTATTGAATTTATAATTTCTTCTGAATATTGATTCTTTGTTAAATGAATAGTTTATAATTTTTTTTCTATTCTGTAATTTGCTTCTCCACTCTAACCATTATTTTTTTCTTTCTTTTCTTAGACAAAACCCTGCTTGTCTATTTTTTCTTTAGTTGCCTGTCATCTTTCAGTCTTATACAAAAAACATGTGTAAACTAGTATCTTGAAGTGTTTCCCCTGCATTTTCTTCTAGTTGTTTCATGGATGCAGGTCTTCCATTCAATAATCTAGCTTTAATTGGCTTTTGTAGGGTAGAAGACAGTTCCAATTTAAGTTTTCTGGGAGTGAATAGCCAGTTTTCCTAGCATCATTTACTGAAGAGGCTATTCTTCCTATAACACACAGTTTTGGTGCCTATGTCAAGTCTCAATTGGCTGTAAATGCATGGGTTCATTTCTGGACCCTCTATTCTGTCCTCTGTATCTGTTCTCATTACTGTAACATTGCAGCATATTTGGAAGTGAGGCACAGTGAAGCCTCACTCAAGATTGCTTTCCCACTGCTTGCCTTGGAAACACATATAGTAAGATTTCTTTGCCTATTCAGAGTTTCTTATCCTTCCCAATTTATCTTACGTTACTTTCCTTAGTTAAGGGGATAAAGATTTATTTAGCTCACTGTTTGCAGAGATTTCAGTCCATAACCAGATGGATCCCAGGGTGGCTTTGTAGAGGAGAACAGTTCATGGCAGCCAGAACATAGCAAAACAAACAAGAAAGGTGTGATACTTCTTTCCATCTTTTATATTGTGTCTAGGCTACCAGGATTAGAGTGGAGCCAAACCAGTCAGTGGACTGACCCAGCAATCTCCTGCCCTTAATCCCAGCTCCCTTAATTCTATCATTGCATCAGGAATGGATTACACACTCTAGATTCAAAACACCCCATCTAAATCTGGAGGCAGCATTGGAGGCACAACTAGACACAAATCATAGCATTCCATCTCTAGTCCCTCAAAGACTCATAGACATTCCTTTATGTAGAAGGCATTTAGTCTGTTTCTAAGAGTTGTCAAAATACTAACAGTTTTAGCACTACTGAAAAGTCCAAGTCCAAAGTCTCCTCTGAGATTTAAGGGAACTCTTAGTTGTGAGCACCTGTACAAATGAAAAGAGTTAAACACTTCACACATACAGTGAAACAAGATAAACATTTGCACTCCAAAAGGTACAAATGGGGGATATAAATGAATGGGACCGAAGCAAATTCAAAATCCATCAAGGCAAATATTAAGTCCTATAGTTCCATGTGCAGCACCTGCAGCAATCTGTGACAAGATACAAACTCCAAAGAGCTTTGTGCTCTGCGCATACAGCACTGCCTGATTCCCTGTGTCAGTAGCTCCCATGGCTTCTCTCTTGGATACTCTGATCCCTCCTTGCAGTTTTCCTCAGATAATGCATGTTCCTGGTTTCTACAAACTTCTGGGGTCCTCACTGCACCTTCAGCTTCATATTCACAGCTTCACATTGCCCTTTCAGGGGCACAATGTCTGGACTCCCAGGCCTGTTACTAAAATCTGGGTGGAAATATTCCTGATCCAACAACTCTTGCCTTCTTCATGCACCTAAAACCGGCACCACGTGAATGACACCAAAGTCTGCAGCCACGCTTCCTTTCCTCTTGGCTATGGGGGTCCAGTGCCTACAAACCAAATCCTGAGGAACAGCTTCCCTAGGTCACCACCATTCTGAACGTGGTTCCCTGGGGCACTCACCCGAAAGCAGCCTTTCACCTGTGCAATTCAGAGGCTGCAAAGCAGCAAAGAGGCTGCTACTTCTTGTGATGTCCTTATTGTATCTATTCTTCTCTCAACAATCAAGATATGCTCAGCTCTACCTTTAGCTTTACTGGAATTTTCTTTCTGGCCAAACTCACAACATTTTAAATCATTCTGCTTGGCAATTTGCCGTGTTGGTAGCTCCCATTGTTTTGCTCTTGGATTCACACTGCTCCTTCCAGACAATAGCCATGCCACTATCTCAACATTCTACTGCCTTGAAATTTCTGATTCCAGATTACTTCGTCCACTGCATTTAACCCTAGTCTCAACAAAATTCTGGACACAAGCAAAATGCAGACAAGTTTTCTGCCAAAGCACAACACACATTATCTGAAGTCCAACAGTCCATGCAGTCCTTTTTCCCAGCAGAAATCTCCTAGACCCAGTCTTTACTTGGCAGGATTTCTATCAGCCTTCTTGTCTTCTGAGCTCTAACCAAAATCTCCTATCAAGTACCACCTAAGGTGTTCCAGCTCGACTTTTTCAGCTACAATCTTTGAACTTTTCTCAATTCTTCCCGTTCCCACAAGCCACTTCCAAATGCCCTTGAGCCACATTGACCATGTAATGTTATGGCAATGACCCCACTTCTGGCACCAAAATCCATCATTGTTGAGACAAAACACTGAACACCCAAAGTTAAAGGTAGAAAGGTTTATTTAGTTCACAATTTTTAGAGATTTCAATTCATAATCAGCTGGTTCCAAGGCAGCATGGCTTTGCAGAGTAGACTAGTTCATGGTGACCAGAAGACAGCAAACCAAACAAGAAAGAGGAGACAAGCCACTTTCTGTTCCTTAAACTGTGTCCAGGCTACTAGGATTAGGGTGGTGATAAACCAGTCAGTGGACTGACTCGGCAATCACCCTTAATGCTAGCATTGCACCATGAATCATTTACACATTATATTCAGCCACTTCCAAAAAAAAGGCCATCTAAAATGGCATGAGGTTTTAGGAGGAACACCTAGACATAAACAATAACACTGATTTTCAGGATTTTGGTTTCTATTTCTCATAAGACTGTGCTTGGTAGTTTGGTGGGAATTGCATCAAATCTGTACATTGTTGATAACACTTTAGATAAAGCACCAAAGGCATGATCCTGCCATTAAAGAAATGACTGACAAACTGAACTGCATTAAAATTTCAAAAGTCTGGTCTTAAGAAGATGCTAAGAAGAAAATAAGCCACACACTGTCAAACCTATTAATGAAAAGCAATTTTAAAGGACTTTTATCTAAGATACACAAAGAAAAATTACAACTCATAAAGAAAAAAAACTCACTAAAAGATGAATCAAAAATTTTAAGAGCCATCTTACAAAAAAATAGAGATGACAAATAAGATGTAACAATGCACCACACCATATATCATAAAGGGAATGTGATTAAAATGACAATGTAATACTGTGGCATACCTATTAGAATAGCTAACATCCAGAACTCCGACAAGACTAATCACTGGGGAGGACCTGGAGAAACAAGTACTCTCTCACTCACTTATTATGAGACTATGAATATTAGAACTCTTTTAAAAATAGCTTTGTGATCCCTTATAATATTTAACATACTCTTACAACACAATCCAGCAACAGCATTCTCTTGAACTTACCCAAAATAATTAACAACTTACATACACACAGAAACTCACACACAAATGTTTTTAGCAGCTTTATTTGCAATTAGCAAAAACTGGAAATACTCAAGATATTTCTCAACAGGTGAATGGATAAAGTGTAGTAGATACAAACAATGGAATATTATTCAATATCAAAAGATATGAGTAATCAATCTATAAAAACATATGAGAGGAACTTAAATTTATATTACCAAGTGAACAAAGACAATATAAAAGCTGTATGTGATTCCAATTATATGATATCCTTTAAAAGGCAAAACTATGGGGACAATAAAATGATCAGCAGTTACCAGGGATTAGAGGGAAGAGAGGGATGAAGAAGCAGTATACAGAGTAATTTCAGGACAGTAAAAAATACTCTGTAAATACTGTAACAGTGGACACATACCATCATACATTTGCCCAAACCCATACAATGTATACCACTGAAGGAACCCTAATGTAAAATATGGACTTCCAGGTTTAATAATGTGCTAACATTAAAGTCACCAATTTAAACAAATTATACCTGTCTGATAAGGATGTCAATAATGAGAGAGGTTATGTATGTGTGGCTGAGGGGTAAAGGAAAAATGAGAGAAATCTTTCTTTTCAATTTTGCTATCAACTTACACCTCTTTAAAAAATCCTGATTTTTAAAACAATTTTAATTTGTTTTTTTAAAAAAAAGACAAAAGTAGAGTTTCCAAAGATGGCAGACCAGTAGATAGCAGGAGAGAGATCCTCTCTGAGAGAGACAGCTTAAATGCCAGAATTTTACACCCTGGAGAGACACAAACAGAGAAAGATGGACTCTCTACCAAGGAAGAAACTAAAGCTAAAAAAACCCACTCAAATATGAGGTCCCGGGGCTACCATTAGTGAAGCTAAGATCAACAAGAATGGCATCCTCCTCGAGCCGCCTGAATCCCTGCCCGAGAGTGACCTGACTGACCAAACTGCGCCAACTCAACTGGCTTGAACGGCTGGAGCGTGGAGATGAACATCCCTGTGTGCGGCTCGCCCGGACCCGGCCCTGCACACGACCCACCCAGAGGCACCATGAATTTGCGCCGCAGCCGCACTGAAGTAGGAGGTCTGGGAACCCAGCAGTTCTCAGGGACCAGCAAAAGACCCTCCCATAGGAAAGGAGAAACCGACTGGAAGACATGGTGGATTTGGGCAGGACAGCCCTAACTTCATAAGGAAATGGCTTCAGTTGGTTGCTCCCCTCGCTGAGCGGACTGGTGGAATCTGCTTGGATTGGGCCGTGTCCCTGGCCGGGACCCAGTGGGTTGCTACAAATTAATTCCCTGAGCACAGCCGCACATTGACACAGTAAAAGCCTGCAAAGGTTGACTGGCCCGGAGGAGAGGAGCCAGCACACACTGCGCTTGCTTGAACTTCACTCTCTGATAGCAGACAGCAGAGAGCAGAAGCCCCTAGCCTGCATGCTCCAGAGGAGCCTTAACCAACAAGAAAAGGGGCTGGGAAGTACACTGTACACTTGTATGGAAGGAACCAAAAACATGACGAGAAGGAGAAATAAGAAAAAACCCCCAGCTCCCAACCCTGAGAACATTGATCCAGGAGAGGTAAATATAAAAGAGATTGAGGGCAGCAAACATGCAACACCAAACACAGCGGTAGCAGACATAAACAGATATCTTCAGGACCTCGTAAGCAGGATCAAAACTGAAATGTTAATTCAAATTAAACAAGAGATAAGTAGATTAATAAAAGAAAGGCTGGGCACCTCTCAAGAAGACACAGACAGAAGAATGGAGGAACACAAAAGGAAAGAAATGTTTAATGAAGAAAACAAGAAAAACCTAGACTTCATGAAGCAAATTCAAAGAGATTATCAGGAAACTAAAGACTCCATAGAAAGCTGGCAAAACTGCTTGAAAAAAACCAAAGATAGACTATCAAAAATTGAACACAGGCTTGCAATGTGTGATCATGAAAGGGAAGATCTCTTTAAAATAACAAGGGAGCAGGCAGTAACAATTGGAAGGCTAGAGGATGACAAGAGGATCTATAACTTAAGAATAAAGCATGTGAATGAAGAAGCAGGAGTCAAAACAGAGGAACTGCAAAGGCTATTCACAGAAATTATTAAGGAAAATTTCCCAAGCATAGAAAAAGGAAATGATATGCAGATGTATGAAGCATACAGAA
>PVJX010018026.1:0-37285 GCA_004027295.1 Dolichotis patagonum
AAAAAAAATAAGCAATACTGGTCATTAAAAAACCATAGGATTTTGAAAGTTCTAAACTTTCGTCATGATAGGACTCAGTAACTTCGTTTTGAAGATGTCATAACTGAAGTTGAGAGAAGCCTGACACATACTAAGTCTGCACAGAGGTGATTCCTGCAGCCATACTTTCTATCTCAGCAAACATGACATCAGGAAAGCAGATTGGCCAGGTAAAAGTTCAGTAGACCCAGTTCATGGAGAGTGAATCACTTGGAAGGCAGGAGTGAAAGCTATCAAAAGAGGGAGTTGAGAGAAATCAAGAACAGGATAGTCTAAGCTTGGTTTCCCAAAATGTAGACATAGAATCAAGGACTGAAATCAAGTAGGTAACCTGGGAAGTAATGGAATAGGACCAAGAGAGTGGAGCAGTCTACCTGGGAAGGGAAGGTATCTCATATAGTTATGTCATAAAACAGGTTGCTGCAGTGAACAACTGGAATTTAAGTTCAGTGGAGAGCTCTAGGAACATACAGAGCCTCAGCATTTTGCCACCCAGTGAACAAAGGTCCTGGGTTGATTGGACACTAATTTAATCTATTTTTTATGACAATCAATGATTCAAGGATGCTCCTGTGGTGGGGAGGGGAGACTTATCCAAAGATATTCTGTGATGGTTAAGCTTAATTATCAACTTGATTGGTTTGGGAGACACCTACAGGGTTACTTCCATTTGTGTTTGGCTGGGTCATGGAGACGTGACTTTGGGTACTATTATTTCCTCCCTGGCTCCTTCCTCTCAGGTACCGTTCCCCTGTTCTGCTTCCAAGCAGCCATGAACTAAGTATCTTTGCTCTTCTATGCCTTTCTACAATTATGTTTCTGCCTTGGAGCCAACTAACCATGAACTGGATCCTCTATAACCATGAGCTAAATAAACCCCTTCTCCTTTAAACTGTGGGTGTCAGTTTTTTGATCCCAGCAATGGAAAGGCCAATCTGTATATACTCCAACCTGCCACATGTACATGCAGAGTGGTCTTTGATGGCAGAAGAATGCTCTTTTTTTTTTTAGAAGAATGCTCTTAAACAACAAGGTAAGTGCTGGCAATTGAGAATTGGGCCACCATACGTGAAACTGTCAACACCAAAGTCAGGATTCAGCTTGATGAATATCAGAAGTGAAGGTAGACTGATGGTCCAAAATTGTGGCAAGCATCTAAGGCTAAGAAGCTAGTTTTATATAAACTGTGCATATTGTCTACATCAACACACTTATTTTTAATGTGCAATAACAGAAGCCCAAGAAGAAAATTGCCCTTAGATGTTCAGTGTATCAAGGCAAACTAACATTTTAATTTTCTGCATTTGAAGTCCAGTACTTATACTTAGTGTATCATGCAGAGAACTGCAGTACACTTTATTCCATAGCAAATTAATCCAGGCAGCAGCCTCTTTTAAACTACCAGTAAACCTAGCTGAGAATAGACTGAGGAAGTAAATGGGTCGGGGATTGCAAACTCTTATAGGGACGTAAGTGACAAAGAAGAAAATAAGGCAATAAAAAGCCATACTGAACATGCTTAAACTCTTATACAATGTTGGTAGCAATCTAAAATAGGGAGGGGTATCCACTTTGAAAAACAATATGGCTATTTCTCAAAACCTTAAAGTTATATTACCATACAACTCAGTAGTCCCAATTTTAAAGTACCACCAAGTACGCATCTAAGAGAAATGAAAATACATCCTCACACAAAACCTATACACCAAAATTTATAGTGGCCTTCTCATAACTGTCAAAAACTACAGAAGAACAAATGACTCTCGACCTCAAAATAAACAAAATGCAGTGTATTTATACAATGAAACACTGTTCAGAAACAAAAAGAAATGATCTGCTGATACTTGCAACAGCCTAGGTGGGTCTTCAGCAAATTATGATGATTGAAATCAGCCAGACTCAAAAAGTTTCACTCTATGACTCCATTTATGGGAGTTTCTAGAAAAGGTTGGAGAATGTGGAAATGAGTAGTACAAAGGAATCTGGAGGGTGATGGACACACTGATAAATCTTGATTGTGCTGCTGGCTATATAACCACATACATGTATCAGACTGTGGTAAAACACACTAAGGAGAACTTTGCTGTATGTAATCTTTAAGCGAGCCAAGTAAATAAATAAAGCAGTGATAGGTTCTGACAGCAGCAAGGTTGGCTTTCAACCTCCAAGTTGAAAGCCAAACCCAAGGCCCATGTTCCACCCTCTTGTGCTCCAGCCATGGGCAGCAGAATCCTAAGCCCTAAGTAATTGAGATGGTCGAAGATTAAGGCAAAAGTATTTGCAGACTAACAGACTCTTTGAACCTCCATGAGACTACACCTCCAACTCTGTGACACAGCCAGATCATGTGGATTGACTACAGTGCAGTACCACAAAAATGACAACCATTCAGTGAGATAAATAACAAAATTTTTTAAAGCAGACTCTTCGGTATTTTAAGGATGGAAACATAACATTAGTCTTGGAGAATAGGAACCCATGGATGGTAAAACTCTCTTTGACCGTACAAGTGAAGTATTCAGAGCACAGGAAAAAACATAGACTATGGAACTGGACAAAAATGTAACATGAATCCCCTGTCTGACCCTGGCTCACCATATGACTATGGCGGATTGAATCCAGGGCACAGTTCTTCACCTTTCCCTGACCCTGCAACCTCAGAGCTGTCCTCTTCCACTGCGACCACAACAGGCCTCTCCAACGCTGAGTGCTAGGTTCAGTGCAAACACACTTCTTGCATAATCGAATGTGGATGGCAGTGGCACGTGATGGCTTCAAGGACAAGTTTTAAGGGACCTCGTAAGCTTCAGTTTGTCCTTGAGGCTTTTGTTATCTGCACAATGAGAAGCTCTCTTGTGTAGTTGCCACCCCATCAGTGTAACTCTAAACGAACTCACAAGATATGGGTCACTCTAACCAATGTCCTGACCTCTGAGTGAGAATAAGAATGGTCCTTATTGAAGTCACTGCATTTGCTAGTGCTGCCTGAGTGTAGTAGCAGATAGTGAACCAATGATCTCAGGTGAGTACATTTATCTCCCATGTTTCCACGCATTCACACAAAACATTTACTGAACACATACAATGCCAGAGTGAGGGCTAAGCATTCTGAAGAGCAATGGTCCTAGTCGGTGCTCTGTCCCCAAGCTTTCTGCTATGTGCATAAAAATGGGGTCATCAAGGCACATATTTTTGCTAACCCTAAATCTCCCCTTGGCTGTACAAGTCCAGTCCTTAAAGTGGCTTGCTCTAAATTGACCAGGGATGTCTTCACTCTGACATCTCACGCTCCTCTCACTGCCTCTGCTGCCAGCAAATCTCTGAACCCTGCTTTACAGAGGTCTGCTTATTTGTGGGGAGTTCGCTGCACTGCCGGAACTAAAGCATTTAGCTGGGGCAGGCATTAGACCTACAGGAATGTTTAAGTTAAAGTTGAAACAAATCTGAATTTATTAATGTAATTTAGTAAATTCAATGAAACTCATTTAGTTTATTATTAATTTAAGTGTATTTACATTCAAAAAAAATTAAAATGCAGTTCCTGGCTTGCCTTCACCTCATTTTGAGTTCTTGAGCCCTGTGAATACTGTCAGACCACATAGACATGAAACACTTTCAGCATCACAGGACATTCCACAATTCAAATGTGTGACTCCCTTTTCTAATTTGCAACCCTTGCGTTTTTTTTTCCAAGTACCCCTATATGGCATCAGAGGATTTTGTGCTAGTCTCAGGTGCCACAACAACAACAATGCAAAGCCTCCTGCTGTGGCCTCATGATATTTCCTTCTTTCAGGGCAAATACCCACAGACATCTCTGGGGTCCCTGCCTGCAGCCTAGTTCTGCCAGAACCCTTCATCCTGCCAGATCCATTCCAGTCATTTTCCTCCTGCAGGATACTTCCAGAACTCCTAGGAAATCAGTCAGCACTCACGGTAACATAAAGAGATATCACTCAGCTTCTTCTGCTTGATGAGTCCACATCTCAGATCCACCTGGACAGAAATGCATGTACATGGAAATTGAAATTAAAATAATAACGTTCATCTGCTTGGGTGAGGAATAAGTACAATAATATGTATAACATATCCAGTGCTGGTCTTGGAGCATAGAAATAATGCTTTCTATCTAGTCATTCACTTGTATTAGAACTTGGTATAATTTTCAGATATTAGAAACTGATTCTATTATGGTTCCCAATTAATGCCATGTTAAAAGAACAAGTTTATGAAGGACTAGAATGACCAATTAAAACCCTCAGCTAGGACCCACAATTACCTCCCTCAAAGGCATTTTTAGGAGAAGCAGAAGAGAGATAGATTCCTGATTAGAGGATGCCAAGTCCATCTTGATGGCCCATGAATTATTCTAAATGGCTCCAAAGGAATTTTCATTCCTTCTCTTTGCTCCTTGATAGCTGCCTTTGGAAACGCAGTGGTACTCAGTTCACAAATGCTTTTGTTTAAAAACAAATTGGTTGTTTGTAAACAGAACCATTTGGCAAAATTTTGTTTTTGTTTGCAAACTCTGCATTGGGTGACAAACACAGCCGCAGCCATCTTTGCTACACAAACACAAACATACCCGTCTCTCCCAAAATCATAGAACAAATTAAGTTTGTGAACTGAGAGATCCCTGTATATAACATGGTAATCAAAAAGAAAATTTTGACATCTCAACCACCTCTGTGTTGATTTCTCTGCTGTCTACTTTTGGGGAATATTCACAATCTTAAAAGGTTGAACTAGAAGGAGGCAAAATTTAAAAAAAAGAAAGAAAGGAAATAGGAAGACGCTTCACTGAGTAGGTCTGTCCTGAAGGATGAACAGTTAACAAGAACAAAGCTGCAGGAAGATCTCTGTTGTGTTTTCTTCCAAGCTCTTTGGAATTTTTGGTCTTGGACAGACAGATCAGCACGGCACATTGCTCCCAAGTTTCCAACCCCAAAATATTTTTCTTAATTTCAAATCTTTGAAGAAGAAATGCTACATTTGTTCCATGATTTTTTTACTATTGAACATGATGGAAAGAGAGTGCTAGCTGTTGCCTCTTATCCCCCCAAAAAGTGGGGCCAATGGAAAAAGCTGAGACATTGCATTTTTCTGCTCATCTATTGAGATTTTCAAAGTGCACCACTCAGAAGACATCCCTGTTTGAGAAGTTCATTCCTGTTACTTACAGTTTTGATGACTAACTTGAAAAAAAAACTTACAATTTTAAAGTAAGAGAACTTTCAGTCCTTCCAAGATTCCAGATCCTAAATACCCCCAGATGCTTCCTCTTAGAGCAACTAGTAAGATATATTGCATTTGCTATTCTCTGAAAAGTCTGGTCACCAGATTAACTCCTCTGAAAAGGTCTTTCCAAAGTCTTTCAAACTCCAATAAATCTCAAAATAATTTGTATTTTACATCAAACCTTCCAACCAATAGTAGTAAAACTGTTTACCCTGCTTTTCTTTACTTTCTTTTTCTTCTAATTCTGTTACATTTATCCATATGACATGCTCTTTTTACTCCTTTTCTTTATATACCTTTTCTCTGCTTCCTTCTACCCACAAAGCACAAGATTCCTACTTCTTTGTTCGTGTTCATCTCAGTAAATAGCTACATCAGTAAATAAATATCTACTTCATTTTTTAACCATTGCCTAATACTATATATACTGTACCAAATTTAGCCAGTCCCCTATTGGTAGGCATTTAGAGTTGTTCCCAAACTTAGCTACAATCATTTCCAGAATGGACAGCTTTGTGCATTCATTTCACTCATATAGGCAGTGTGTTTCCATAGGATAGATTCCTACATGTAGAATTCTAAGTCAAAGAACACTTAAAATTTTTGCAGTATTACCAAAATGTCTTCTAAATTCTTTGTACCAATTTATATGGCCACCAATAGCACATCAGAATCCCAGTTTCATCTTTTCAACAGCGTGTATCACTAAATATTCAGGTGTTTGCCATCTGAATGGAAAGTAGAAATGATCACAATACAGGTTTAATGTATTTATTATTATGGACAAAGTTGAGTGACTTTTTGTAAATGCAAAATTCATTTGTATCTGTTTTTTATTAAACTATCTGATCCTCACTATCTGATCACACACCGTGCCCATTTTCCTGTTGGGTTTTGAATTATTCTTATTTACATGTAGGCACTTTTTATATATCACAGAAATTTTCCCTTTATCTTATGAATTACAATTTCCCCAAAAATGATTATTATGAACTGAAAAGAAACACATTAATCACAGGAGCTTTCTCCATTAGCCCATGACCTTCCTCCCCTCTATACTTATACTCAAAACAAGCCAAAGGCTTCAAGTCCAAGAGCCACCTTCTATCTCTATCCAAAACTCTAAATCCTCTAAAATCGTAGCATAAGCAAAAGTTCTAGCCAGGACACTTGACAGTGATATGTACACTCCCACTTCTGAATTCATTGAAGACTCTGAGAATACTGGATCATGGAAAATGACGAGAAAGACCAGCTTTGGTCTGTTGTCTCAGCAAGTCAAAGTGGATTGCAACTATGTTTTTGGAAGCTTTCTCACTTGTTTGTTTTCAAATTCCTTTAGCAAGCCCATGAGAAAAACCTAGATAAGAGCAGACAGGGTTATAGACAGCTACTCCACTAGCACCGCAGAGTCCTGCGGGTTTTAAGAGAATTCCCTGCATCCATCTCCCACCCTATCCTCCCAAAGAAATTTGCACACTAGAAAAGGGGTCCAAGTGAATTATCTCCACACATGTTCCTGGGTGACAAGGTTTGTTTGGGGTGGCAGCTTTCTTTTCTAATGTAACAAATATCTCTCACAATTGTACAACTTCCTCCTTCAATCCAAGACTGCCTACTCTGAGCCCACACAGGAGCTGTCTGCACTGCCCCTCTCCCCCAATTCACATTTGCTTAAACACTGTTTTCAGAAGGTAAAGACATTGCTCTTGCTTGTTTCTGACAATTAAGTGTGCAAACATTTCTGGAAAAAAAAATACTACATAAGCCTCTAAATCCCAAGAAGATCCAATAGAAACCTTAAGGTGAGAAGATAAAGCTTTCAACAGGCATCAGTGTCCTAGGGCTCAGATCTCCAGCTCAGCACAAAACCCGCACTTCAGGGGGCTCAGAAATAGAAATTCCCAGTCTTTTAGAAAAATAGTCCTGAGACAACATCTTCTGAAAAAACTGGTAGCCAAGGTCCTGACTGCTAGGGAAAACACCTACAAGTCTATTCTATGTTCTACAATTTCACAACTTTTCCTGCATCCTGCCACACCACGGTATCCCCAGTGATACAGATGTACATGTTTTGGCAAAAGCAAAGGTGCAACCTGACAGGAGCTCAGCACCTCAAAGGCAAGTATAACTCTTAACTTCACAAGCATAAAGTAATCCTTCCCACCTATGTTCTTCACACAGGGGTGAGCACTCAGTAGGCATTTAGTGGATAAGACTGACCAGGTAGACCCCCCTACAAAATGTCCCAACTGGTTCTAGGAATAGCTTCCTCCTTCCTGGGCCCATAGCCAAGTCCTCCCCATCCACGAAGTCTCACTGCAGTACGCTTGTTTCCTGAGTTTTCCTGGCTGTCTTGTTCAGTACATATTGATCTCTGCATGCTTCCCTCTTCCTGTACAAGGAGCTGAGCAAACTCTGTACTTAGAATAGGGACCTTGCATAATAATTGACTGCTTCCCTTGCATGTAAATCTTGACATCACAGCTATAGAGGAAGCTCCCAGAACAAATGAACATTTATATTTTCATCCTCCTGACAGCATGTAGAAAAATAAATGCACTTCAATATCCATGTTCCAGGGTCACATACTGTCCCCAGGACATGAGACTTTTGCTTCTTCCATCTGTACCTTTCAGGCATCAGCTTAGCAGTATTTTCCTTTGGGATATCTCCTCAATGCAGTAGATACTGTTATCTTCCAGTTTACAAATAAAGAATCTAAGGCACAGAGATATTAAGCAACCCTCATAACTTTATAACTCCAAAAAACAGAAGCAAGATTTGAACCCATCCATTTGGACCACAAGGTCACCTCTCTCAACTACTATATTACACTGCATATCTAGACATAGTTTATTCCAACTTTTCCATCCTGGCTTGTAAAAAATTCCCACTTTATTGGAATTGTCCAGTACAATGGACACAGGAAGCTTTATAAAGTGAAATTAATCAAAATTTAATAGAAGTAAAGATTCCATTCTTCAGGTGCACTGGATACAGTTCAAGTTCTCAGCAGTCCTATATGGCTGGTGGCTACTAAGTAGGACAGGACAGGGAACATTCTGTCATTACAGAAAGTACTTTTGCACAGTATAGACATAGGTCCTTTACTCTCAAGAATTTCCCAAAGCTGAGGAAAATCTAGAGAGCAAGCTATAATGTGCCTTTTGCTAGCTGTTCAGAAAATGGACAGCTTGAGTTCTGGAAGCCTTGAACATGGATATGATCGTGTGAGGAGCCAATGCAACACCACAGGTTTCTCTACTGAATATCACTCGAGTTTACAATTTGTTCAAAATGCAAAATTCATACAAGAGCAAATTTTTTTAAAAAAATTTATATCTCAGCTCTCCTTAAATGCATGTGATTTGGTTTCTCATGAGCTGTGAGCCTTGGTACCATGTTCTGTTTTCTCAGATGCAAAGCCATGCACACCCAAGGTACAGGGTACATGATTACAGCCAAACTCCATACAATGATCAACAACAAAATCAGAATGTAGCAAAGACACTGAGGTAACTTTGCTTGACAAAAAGATGTAGGAACTACAGGACAGGATTGAAAGTGATTTTTAGAACACCTATCTCCCAAAACTATAGATCTGGACAAGACCTCTCCCTTCTCTGAATTACACTTTAAAGTTGCATGTTTAAGTAACTCCAAACAGCTGAAAAGTGTCAGCTATGTTGTATAAATACTGCTGTTTTTTTTATTCTCTCATCTTTCCACACCTTTATTTAAATCTGATGCTTTGCAAATTTGATTCAGATTTCCCTAAGAGCCACCTACTTGGTACTGAAGGTAGAAATCAACAGCTGCAATTGGGAATGTTGCTGTTTAGTTGTTTGTTTCTGTATTTGGAACTTCCCACCAACACTGCAGACCAATCACCACCGAGCAAGTAAGTGATTCTCTCTTTCCCTACTCACACATCTCTATGATTCCAAACCAGCGAGGTATTAACAATGAGAGTCCTTCAGCGAAACCTTGAAGAAGATCCTTTTAGTGTCTCAAAAATCCATGGCTCAGAAAATAAGCAAAGAAGTTTTTCATAAAGGAAAGGTTGTGGTACACAGATCAGCTTCAAGGTCACTGTCTTTATTTACAAAGCATGATTTTAAAAAAGTTTCCTGTGTTGTATAGCTTGCAAAACATGGTGAGTTTCCAAAAACTAAATCCCAACTCACTAATGGTGGATAGTTTAATAGTCTAATATATTCCTATATTAATTAATCTATTTAACAATCTAATATATTCCTGCACAGGGAATTCCTATGCAAGTTATCCCCTTAACTGTCCAAGTACAGGAGAAGGTTTTGCCTTTCTGCTTCCTCTTAGGAGAATATAATTAGACCTGAACTCGGTTGGCAAGAATGTAAGACCTCTTTAAACCAAAAATACAGGAGTCTGTGGAGAAGATGTGCTACTAATTTTAGGACACTGCTCAAATGCTCCTGAGCAGGTTTAGAAGGTCTTTGTGGTTAAATTCCCCACCTTTCCTACCAGGATGGTCATTTAATGCCTATCATATTTTCATCTAATACTATAAGCCCCATACACACAGACACTTCTACAATCTCAGCTTTATCATGAAAGCTCAAGAGGAATATGATCAGCGGCAAAGATTAAGGGGGCTTTGCAAACAGAGAAAGGCATGTTCCATGTTAATTGCTAATTGGTTTCAGCCAATATGGCACCAGTGACAAGGGCACAAGAAGGGGATGGTCCTGCTTTTCTGGGGTACAATATGTCCAAGCAGAAAACTCATCCAACTACCCCAGGTGACTAATTTCTCTATAAATATATTATTGACATAATAGAGGCCTCTTTAATGGGATTATAACTACACCGACAGCTGCTCTGCTCATTGAGGAGAACATGGTTGACAAAAAAGATTTAAAGGAAAGAATAGAGGAAAATAGCAAACCTCCAGCCAGGCACACTTCAATGACCCCATTGCTTCAAAATAATAGGATCACATTGCAAATATGAAAGGAAAAGTCAAGGCGCTTAAAGCAATCGCTTTTTGCACGCTCTTCACCCCTTCTCTCCCACTGCTCAGCGAAGGGTACCGTTCCGCAGCACCCGAGGAGGCCCCACGGCTCTTGTGCCAGAAGCAGGCCTTTCAAAGGAAGCCCACATTGTCTGAAACAGCCTTCTTTAAAGGAATTATGTTTGGATTTAAAAGGTCTTGAAAGTGGATATGTTCTTTGCTTTGACTGCCGGGCTCTTTTATAATTTATATAAAATACTTTGCAAGTTTTCCTCCAGAAACCAATTGTCTCAGATGCCTGCTTTTCAGAAAAATAATCATACAAAGAACCGATCAGAGAAAAGGAAAAAATGTCTTAAAACTCACTTCCATAATTAAATCTCCCTTGGATTTAAAAACTAAATAAAGGAATTTCTTTTGGTTATTCCACATTAAGAAAGTATGGTGAAAACTCAAACAATATCTACAGTCACTTGAGTTTATAGAAAAAATTGCCTTTGCAGAAGACTTGAAAGAATATACAACCAGCTCCTTGACTTACATTTCCTTCACATTCATTCATTATATTTTCTATATTTCCTTCGCATTTATTCATTTACCACCTTAACATGCAGTGGAGAATGAAACGAAGTCCATTCCTGCCCTGAGGAACCACATTCCAGTGGAGGAATGACTCCCACTAGGTCCCCATTAAGCAGAGCCTGAGATGGCCCTTCTTCCAGGAATGATTTATAAAGAACATACAAGGGACAGCTCTCAGGTAGCACCTATAACCCAATGAGGGACCTGGCATAGTGCAAAGGAGGCAGCTAAAGGAGGATGTTTTGAGCTGAGCTCACAGAAATCTCAGAAGTATGAGGGCCACCACAGAGGCAGTCACCTACCATCCAAGTTTTCCCCACTCTGCTGAGGATCCAGTCCTCTTCTATTCCTCCAATTTCTAAAAAAAAAAAGCTGGGAATCTCAGAGCCTTCAACACAATAGGAGGTAGGTGCTATTTCTGGCTCATATTATCTTGCTCTATATGTTTTCTTGACCCGGTAGCTCTTCCTGTAGCTCAGATTCAGGGACCCAGGCTCCTTCTATCTTGTTACATTGCCAAGTTCAAATTCACCACTTCTATGGTGAAGAGAACAGCTGTGGGACCCACAGAGGATGCCCCTGGGAGCTTTCGGGGGCCCTGCAAGGAGCACACATACTTCCATGCCAGTACTGAATCAGTGACCAATTGTAACTGCAGCTGGGAAGTGTCAGTTAGCTGTGTGCCAGGAAGATGTGAACACATATTTGACAAGCACATCCAGACAGTCTCTCGTACCCCTCCTCCCTACGGCCACGCTCAAGGAGGCCAGAAGATCAGACAAGCAAGTGTCCACAGAACAGAGATTACTGACAGGCTCTGGGACTGCCCCACTGTCCCTGTGACAACACATCCATTGTCCACAGGCTGCTATGCTGGCCTCTGAGTAATACAGGAGGCAAAAGTATGGGAGTGGGAGGAGGAAGGACCGTCTAGGTCTGCACACAGTTGATCCCCTCACTTCCATAAACTTTAGCTCAGTTTCCTCATCTGCCAAGTGGGAAAAAGCCCAGTGGTATAAACTCCATACATCACCCAAGAGTATGTTAAAAGGCAATAAAGGAAATAAAGAATTTAATTTCATTTAAATTCAGAATGTAAGAAGTCATATCAACGAACTAGTGATATTCATAAAACCTCAACTCAGATTTTTCAAGTCCTAACTTGAGACTCTTCGCTTCACTGTAATACCTCTCCCAGCAAACATGAAAGCTCAGGAAGAGTATAAATCACTTTCCAAGGCACAGCCTAATAAACTCATTAGCTTACTCACCAGAGATTGCTGGTTTCCTATTAAGAAAACAAACCTCTTCCAAAAGAATGTTTGCAGAACGGAGCAATCAAGTGACAAGAAATAGGACCATAATAAAGAATAAAATAAACAAAAACCTTGCAAAGACACCAACATAGTGAGGTTCAGTGGTGCTCACCCAGCTGCCCATTAGCCTTCAGTGTGGAACTTTATCAAATACCAATGATACTTGGTCCGTATGTCAGGTGAAGTGAATCCGAATATTCATTTATTTAGAGTATTTTATTTCTTAATCTTTTTATCTTTTTTTTTTCTTTTGGCCATACTAGGATTTGTAGTTGGGGCCACACATCCTGTTTTATTTCTTTTTTGTTTTTAATTGACCCATATTGTACTTATTTATGGGACACATTGTAATACTTGGTATAAAAATAATACATAATGATCATCATAGCATATCTGTCACTCTGAATGGTTATTATTTCTTTGTGTTATTGGGAACCTTCAAAATTCTCTCGACTGACTTTTGGAATATGCAATGAATTATCATCAGCCCTATTCACCCCACTGTGCTAGTGAACGTTAGGAACCCCTCCAGCTGTCGCTCTGTAGCATCTGCTCTCCATGCCTCTCTTCCTAGCCTCTGGTTACTTGTGTTCTATATTCTATGCCTGAGATCAATTATTTTAGCTTCTACACATAAGTGAAAATATGCAATATTTGTCTTTCTGATCCTGATTTTTCACTTAACACAATGTCCTCCAGGCTGGTGCAAGAAATCAGAATCTTTAAAGGAAGATGCAGGCAGAAGCGTTTATTAAAGTTGTCCAAGCAATTCTCTTGGGCAGCCAAAGTTGAGAACCACTGGTTCTTGCAGCTGGCCCTTCACTCCAGCCAAACAAAGAGTGAAGGCTCCTTCAAAGGAGATAGATGAGGCCCTAATGGGCCTACTGTTACTTGGTAACAGTAGGAACAGAACCGTGAGACTCCTGCAGGAGCAGGGGACACAGCCTGTCTCCCACATGCAGCATCTGCCAGTCATTCCTGGAACCATCTCCTTTGAGAATGTCTTATGTCAACTATGATACGCTGCCATCACCAGCCTGAGTAAGGCTCTTCTTGGTAGGAAGCTGATATTCAAAAATGTTGATGACAAATGAACAGGAAATAAATTCACAAAGCAAGCTAAGACTCAGCCCTACTTACTGAGTACTTCCCGCCTGTAAAGCACCGGGAAAAGGAGTCGACTTGTGTTACCTCATTTAACCACCATGATAACCACCATGATGATACTGTGGCAAAAGCGCTGCAGCACCTGTTTTACCAGGCAGAAAGCTGAAACTGAAAACAATGAAATGACTCACCACAAGTCACCTGACTAATAAGAAAAGAACCTAATTTCATACCTACATTACCTGCTTTCAAACTCTTTGCAGTTAGCCAGATTTAGTTGGTAGATGTAAGGGTTGAGTCCATGTCTTAAATCCATCAACCGCTTTTCAAAGTTGGAATCCATAAGAACAGGAAGCAAAAACATCTGAGATTTATTTGCAATGAAACTTGCAGGAACTGTAAAGGCCAAGTGTTGCATAAATCCATAACATCAGAAAACAAAAGTCAAATTATAATGCAATCTTTAAAAAGTCAATTGCAGTAATTCTCTAGACTATTCATACCCCAATCAATCATCCATTTGAAAGCTTTACATAATATAGGGACAAGGACACAAGTATAGAACCTAGAATTTTATTTTCAACAAAGACAGTAGAAAGTATAGACCAGAACTAACCTTGCATACAAGGTATACATAGCTTCCATTTCAGCAAATCCAGGCTCTATAGAGGGAAGCAGGTCATTCAAAGTCCAAGAATCATGTTTCCTTTTTATGGAAAACCAAAAATGAAGCAAAATATGAAGAGAAAAGAGGAGCCTCGTGCACGTGGGAGAGAGCCGACTTGACCAAGACTTCAGGAATGTCAGGAACTACATGGTCTACATCCCAAAACAAATCAAGCCAATTATATTAATGTTCATCTCAATAAACTATATATAAGCTAACCAAGTGTAATCAACAGGTTGCAAGTGTGTTCTCAGTTCTTCGCTTCTCCCTGATTCTCTACCCTTGGCTACAGAATGGTACAAAGGCCACCTTATGCCCCCAAACTCAACTATTAGACATCAGCAAAGGTGTTGGAAGCAAAAGCGCGAAGCAAGCTTGTGTATTTCCGTGTGTCTCTTGCTCCTGTGCTTCCCCTGGAGCAGGCTCTGTCTAGAGTGCTCAAGGGCAAGATGCACACGTGGATGCTGCTTGTTCCAGTCAAAGTCTCAGACATGTGAGGGAGTCCAGCAACCTCAGGAAGGTCACCCAGCTGAACTGAAGCTGGTTTCAGGCGCGTGTGTAACCCTAGCAAGCCAGCTCAGCTCAGTACGCAAACCATAGATTTATAAGCAAAAACAATGTGTCATGTACTTCTGACCTGGCTCTTTATTGAGCTGCAT
Source organism: Dolichotis patagonum (assembly GCA_004027295.1). Classification (NCBI taxonomy): domain Eukaryota; kingdom Metazoa; phylum Chordata; class Mammalia; order Rodentia; family Caviidae; genus Dolichotis; species Dolichotis patagonum. The sequence goes on from PVJX010018026.1 coordinate 14,605, forward strand.
TATTGCAACCATTGAGAACTGATACATTAATCATAGGACTTACATGCAGAGACTGTCTCTGGATACTAGAAAAATACTAATATAGCTATCCATTTTCAATAAAAGATGTGTTTCCCAACTGCCCACAGAAAGGAACATGTTCCCATTAATAATGGCTATTTAAGAATTCTCTTATATCCTTGAAAGGAAGAAAGGAAAAAAGAAAGAAAAAAAAAACAAATGAGTGAATGAAAGAAAAAAAGAAAATTATATTTTGCCACTGATAGCAATATGAAACATACCCTATCACTCTTTTGTTTTTAGTCTGAAGCTGCTATCTCTAAAAGTGCATCTCTTTGTACTTTGCATCAGTCAGTGCTGGAGAAATCTTGAATAGCTTATGTACAAAAACCTGTTCAATTTTATATTATGGTGAAACTTTACTACTTTGGGATTAGGGAGCTCTAACCATCCCAGCTGGCTATTAGAGTTTTCCACAACTTCTGGGCTGGCTATCTGCTGATTTTTGAAACTTTCTTTCCCCACTCGATCCATACTTTTCAGGACAATTTCAATGAGGTCTGTTAGGTATACATCTTGCAGCTAATTATCTTAAAATGTATTCCAGTGAGTACATTTTAAGATAATGTTGTAGTCTCTTTGGGTTCAATTGGGAGGAGGACAAACCAACAGCACAACTGTTTTGATACTGGATTGACAAGTGTTTTTGGTTTTTTGTGCTTTTTTTTTTTTGAAATAAAGAACAAATCCCTCCTTCCAGAAAACAAATTATCATTCCCCAGTTTCTCTTAGCTTGAGTCTTTCTCACCTCTGGTGTTATGCATGTGAAGGACAATAAGCCAGATTTGGAAAGATAAATATTACATGTTTTCTTTATGTGGACTCGAGAAAGAAAATAAAAGGTAATATATTCTGTGTTGCAGGGGGTTCAAGTACACATGAACTTTAATTTATGTTTGTTTCTTCTCCACATAACTGAAAACCAAACTTTTTCCTAGCACTAGGCACAGAATAAGTACTCATTATTTATTGATTGAACAAATAAATAAATGAAGGAAAAAAAGATTGATCATAAATGGGGATAAATTCAAAGTATTTATTGGTCTCTTTTGGTTGTAAGTGACAGAAATCCCTTATCAAACTAGTTTCTGCAGAAACAAAAGACAGGTATTTAACTGGGTAAAATATCTGAAACTTTTCATGGATGGTCAAAGCAAGGAATTTAAACAATTCATTCCGGGTTCTCACATTGTTCATTTTTTTTTCCCCCAAGCTTTGGGAGTCCTGAAATGACAGTCTTGTGTTCTTCCGGCAGCAAAGAAAGATTATTTGTTCCCAGTAGTCCCAGAAAAGCCTTGGTTGGTTCTCTTGTCCTGGATTGCCTCCCATGTTTACCCCTGAACCAATGGCTTTGTTGCAGAAATGTGATGTTCTTACTGGCCAGATCCAGAGGAGGTAGGAAGTCGGGAAGTGAACAAGGTGATACCTCCACCAAAAGAAAGTGGGATGTGGGTTTAAAAGGAAAAAATCAGATTTAGAGTAAGTAAATACTGCATCTACCTAGATTAAAAGCAGAACATTATTTATAATATACACTCCATGTCTGACCTCTCTTGCTTCCTTCCTACAAAATTTCACACCCCAGACCTTCCATCACAATGTTCCTGCAGGAGCAGATATACATGACATAACATAATAGACCCTCACCTCACCTGCGTTGTGTACCTTCTACTTTCTATCCCAGGACTTTCTCTGCCACAGGCACAAGAGATGTCAGAAAGAACTCAGCCATTCTGATGTATGTACAAACCCAGAAGGGAGACGTCATTAACAGCGATGGAGCGCCCTTCACCACGTGACTTGGGAACTAGGGAACTAGGGGATCACCCTCTGATTCTCAGGAGAAAATCCTACATGGCTTTTGGGGCTCTGCACTGAAACCAAGTTACCCCCAGAAAAAGCCAACTCAATAATACATCCTGAGATCGGCTTTCTTTTTTCCCTGCTCTCCAGTCCCTTGTTCCTGCCCCCTGGGATCATCTCCCAAAATAAGCTCCTGTGCATAAATCCTTGCTTCAGACTCTGCTTTTAGTAGAATCTAGTCTAACAGACTTGTATACACACATAGACATGCACATGCATCCCTCCATAGCTGTCTGCAAAAGGCTGAAGAAAATGCAGCCAACTACTCCTTTTGCTCATCTTTCTGCAGTAGATCTCTGTTAACCAGTTTTTTCTCCCCATCTTCAATAGATTTATTGGCAGTTATATCATAAAATAAACCCCCACAAAACTCTTTATTTGTAGATCCTGGGAAGGGCTCTCTCTCTAACTGAGCACAGAGTTTCAGGGTTATTAAAAAGCAAACAGCACTAGAAGATGATCAGGAAATTGTAAGAGAAGGATGTGCGTGACAGGCCTTGAAAGATACACAAATCTTCCATTTCCATAAGCAAAGAAGTAGATGCAGGCACAATGTGGAATGGACCCTGACATGTGGGAGGCATCATTGTGTGAGGATTGGGTGCAGATCTGTACCCCAGGAAATATATAATACTACTGCACCTCCAATAATAGGTAGAACATATCCTACAACATCACCAAGACTGAAAAATACACAAAAGACTCCTCTTCCAAGAAGCAAATAAAACAACTGAAGACCAAAATATATTTAACACTTATAACATGTATAATAATAACTAATGTAGATCAATATTTTTCAAAGTTCAAAAATTCCACCAAGTAAGCAAAGGAAGAAAACAGATGATTGAGTTGAGAGGAGAGAGAGCTAGACCACCAAAGATATGTGAACTAAACAAAATGCCATTTTTGTATCAAAATAACAAAGAACTTTTAAACTAACCCATGGCAGTAGCCCTGTGTGTTGCTAGTAGGAATGTAAATTGATAGTATACTTTGGAAAGCTGTTTGGCACTACTACCAAGAGCTTTAAATTCTTTCATTCCCTTTGATCACATAATTTCATTTTGGAGATTCATGGGAAGAAAACAATCCTAGATGCAAAAAGCAAACAAACAAAAAAATCTGAATTTATAATTATCCAGAGCATTTATAGCATTATTAAGGCAAAATACATATGTTACATAACATTATCTTCTAATAAAATACTCAAGCAAAGTATAGTCTGTTAATGGAACATGTCACATATAGTAATAGTAACATATATGTGCAAAGATCAAGAAACAAAATTAATATATGGATAAGTAACAAAGTTATAGGAAAAAATCAATATATTTGAAAAAATAAGACTAAAATGTTAATAGGCATTATCTTTGGCCAATCATATTATAGGGGGAGCATCTAACCCAAAACTATGAAATCTATAATTCTCCAAAATATAAAACTTCTTGAGTGCTGACACGGACAAAATAATTAAGATTCTGGAGTATTTTGTATATTGTACTTTCAGACTAGTGGTGCTCAGCCATCAAAGTTGATGGGGGAAAAATAAAATCTGAAACACTACTATTCCCAGTCATTTCAAATAAAGGATACTAGACCTGTATATTTTTCTGTTTTAAACATTTGATAAAGAAGGCATACTTAATGCAAACTTTTGTCCATTTTTAATATTCTTAGTTCAAAATTATGCAATCTATATATCCCTGTGAGTAAGTATTAGGGAAAACACAGAAATAGAAGTGGCTTTTGCTTTTGGATCCTAGGATCAAGTGATTTTTATTTCCTTTATGATCTTCATAACATTGTTTTGCCAACCTACTGTCTCCCACACGAGGTGGAAATATTGAATTGATATGAAATGGTGAGTTCCTCTGCTCTGTAGCAGGATGGACACATTACTAAGACAAGGATGAGGTCATGATCCCAAGAATGAAGGAGAGCTGATGCTCCCAAAGGTAAAATCAAACAAGTCTTGATTTTACATTGTCAGATTTTACTTAAGGATAGTCCAGGACACTGGAAGCATCATCCATAATCACTCTCCAAAAATTAAAAACAGAAGCTTTTCTACTATCATCATCTATTGCACTGACAAGACCCTCAAGATGCAAAAGAAGAAAAGTCCCAACACACATAAAGCTCTTCCTGTGCATAAACACAGCCACTCCCGCATGATGGGGGCCTGTGGGTCCAGCCGCAGCAAGGGTTTGACCATCTCAGGAGAGTGCCTGTCTTCTTACCTTCGTACCTAGTTAAGTAGTAGTAACTACTTTCAATTTATAGATGACAAACAAAGTTGAAGCACTCAACTCCAAGTAAAGGGCTTGAAGGAAGGAAGGAGGCTGGGTTGAGCCAAACTGCTGTTCAATTTACTGAAAGCTTCAAAATATTACCAACCCTCTGTTTGAAATGCGTCAGCAACGGTTCATTTTTTTTTCTTTTTATCAAAACACATTTAGACTGTGGTGAATGACAGCATAAATCTTAAATAGAAAAGATACAGGAGGAAAGAGACCACCCGGGTAGAACATAACTGTAAATGTGTCCATAAAACTATATTTGAATTCTGATCTTATACACAGAAATGCATTTAACTTTCCCAGCAAGATGCTTTCACCAACTTCCAAAGAAAGTGTTACCAATTAAGCTAAAGAAACTCTAAGAGTCAATTTTAATTACACCAAGAGATGCTCCAATCACTTCCCAGCTCCAGTTGAAGTTTTTACTAGAGATGGCTGGAACCAATTTACGTGCTTTTATGTTGCGTCTAGACTTTAATAAGCAGTTTAAGCATGAAGCAGGCCAATGCCAGCATCGAGCAGGCTGCAGTGCACCCAGCGCGGAGAGTACAACAGCCCTCGGGTTCCCTCTCTCCCACTCCGTCCCTTCTTGCTGCTATCAGAGCATATTTTCCTGTTATGTGGCTTCAAAAGCAACAGGATTCAATCTGTGATGAGACTTGGGGCCTTTTTCTTTAATTTGTTTCTAGTTTTCTCTCCTTCCTCAGTTCCAAATTCCTGGTAAGATAATCCACTGTAGCCTTTCTCTTATTTGTATAAATAACTGGAGGAAACAGAGCTGAATGATTTGGAGACAGGTGTGCCTTCCCTAGATAGAAAAACTGGAGACAGAAGTCCAGGTGCTGCTGTCCCATATCAAGAGAATTCCAGCAAGTCACAGGGCCGCCGGAGCCTCCACTGCTCCCTCTGTAAAATGGGACTCCTCCCCTGGACACTTCGAACGGATGAACCAATACCCTCCATAGTTGCTTAGGTTCCTATGAGGCAGACATTGGCAAGGATTCATGCATTAAACAAGTGCCACCAGAAGGTGCCAAGACTGGGATACTGGGCAGGAAAGAAAAGGCAAGCTAACATTCACATTCCTGGCAAATTTCCAGCTTCTGCATGAACGCAAAGGAAACTCTAGGATATACACAAACCTCAGAGCATGTTGTGTACCAAGGCAAAGGAGCTGGACATTCACAGCCCCGTTCTAATGTCAGTGGCTGCAGAAGCTCAAGCCAGGGCGGTAGGCGATGGGAACTGCCAAGCACGTGTGGTTCTCAGCGCAGCTCCAGGTGCCCAGAGGCAACCTTCCGAAGACCACGAGTTCAAGCCATTAGCAAAGCAGGGACTGATACGCTGAGGCAGTGAAAGGATCAGGATAGAGCACAATGTACACCCCACATTGCAAACTGTGCTGGGGCAGTAACACGCAAACAACTACCAGGATTTCTGAGAATTCCTATTATCTCTCACAAAGCACTTTGCATATGTTAGCAAATAGCATGCAAAGTGTGTTCCATGACTAACACCACCCGGTAAACTGAAGTTCAGAAAGACAAAGTAAATTACTTACAGCCCCAACCCTAGAAGCAGTAGAGCTGGGCCAAAACCCCGTTTGTCTCACTCCAGAGGACAGAGCCCAAGCTATACCTACTCTACTCTCACTACCTCTGTAACATCTGAACTTAGAACCTGAAGGGCAACCACCTTCATGGAATCCCGACACATAATGCAAATGAATGACACTAGAAGGCTGTCGATAACTGAATGAAATAAAATTCTAAATAAAACCCTATGACAAACTCATGGAGCCTATAGACAGACTACTGGAGACTCCTGAATCTTCCTCATACAGATCCTTTTCTCATTCCTATCAGCAGCTCTAAACAAGTCTGGCCAGCAGACTTTTAAGACTTTGGGGCCATGTTTCCACTATTTGCTGCATGAGGTGATGGCTATAGGAGGAAGAAAATAATACCCTTTTTTGCTGGCTGTCACATATAGTCATGGAATGTGAAAGGCACTCCTGGAATTGTTCAATGCATCTTCCCGCCTGAGTCTTACCATCTTTGAGCAGCATGGGCCAGACTGCTGGGCATCATGGGGTGTCCCCCAGCACATAATTGTTGTCAGACAAAAACAACCTTGTTAACTACTAAAACATACCTTGGTGGCCTTGCATTTACAGTGTATAGACATAGGTGATAAATTTTAGATTGAATCCTGACAAATTGTCATTTTCTGTACTTTAAGAACAGTGGACTCTCACCAAGCTCACCTGGTTCTACCAATTAGGTGGCTGAGAGTGAAAGAAAAAAAGAGAGAAAAAAATGCCTTTTGAGCTGAGCTGTCTTAAAGTCCTTTTGCGGAGACTTTTAAATTGCTGAGTGTTGTACAGCACAAGGGAATCAGCCTGTTGCTTATCAAAATCAATGCTATCCTTCACCAGTATGGTACAGAAATGAAAATGAAGAATTCAACCTAGAGATTAATAGTCTAGAAACTTTGGACCAACCAAACATTTTTGCCAAAGAAAAAAAGATTTAGATTTCTTCTATTTGGCCTTATGGGGATGACTTTAATTGGTGGGTGAGTAACCCAAGGAAGGAGGCAAAGAAGAAGAGAGAGAAATGGCCAACGTAGGTGATTTTAGACTCAATGATGAATGCTGATGTAGGCATCAAGCCCTCTTTCCTCTTACTTCCTGCCATAGAGTATGCATGAATTACACACATCACTTCAAACCTACCTTCCGGCTAATTTGTAAACATAAGAAACTTGAAAACTCAAGATTCAAAGGCAAACTCAGGTCTGCTCTGCTCTGTTGCTCACAAGAGTTACCATTAAAACCTAGGAGACACTGAATGCTCCTAGCCCGAGAGTGGCAAATGGCTTCCGATATCTATGATGAGTTGAACCAATTGCTTGTGCCTGCCTGGAGCACTGAGTCTAGGCAACTAGGCTCTCTCTCGAGTGGAAATGAGTTCCATGATCGATTATTTATGCCTGTCACAGATATGGAAGAACTAGTATCACATGTGTACTGTACATTTGTCATTCATAGCCTAGACACAGACTCTTTGAGGTCTTAGTTTATCTGTAGAAGGAAACACTTGAACTGTGCTCTACCAAAGATCACTTCTGTGTGTAACACTTTGGAATTTTCTTTTGGTTACCTAAACGTGATTTCTTTCCTAATATTTTGTCACTGATTCCTGTTTGTCAAAACTCCTGATTACAAAGCAACATCAGCATCCATCCAACAATAGCTAACCCCTCATTACTTCACATTTTGAGCTACTACTTCTGTTCTTTTCACACATCAGGTCAGACCCATTCTATTACACTGTCTCAATGAGGTAACAACAATATGCACTCCACGTCATGCCCTTGAGTAATGTCACACAAAGCTTTGTTAGATCCCTTATCCCTGAAGATTCAGCATTTTCTCATTTGAGAATCGGGCCGTTGGTGAATGAGCCTATTGACATCACACCTATTACCATGAAAGTGAGTTCTGGGTTGCTAAAGAAACTAGACAAATGTGTGTGGAGACTTTATGCCTCTCACACATCATATTGATTAGTTTCTTCTATGTATACATAGGAAAAGCAGTAATGACAGGATCTTCTAGTTATTGAGTCCCATGACACACCAGGCCCTTAGAAATATAAACCCTTTGAAGAGCCAGGCACACCTAGGGGATCACTGTGAGTTTGAGGCTAGCTTGGGCTACATTATGAGGTCCATACTAGTCTGAACTATATACCAAGACCCTGTCTCAGAAAAAACAAAACAAGAAAAACAAAGAAATATAAACTCATTTAATTCTTACAACTATCCCTGAAGTGGAGTGCTTGTCCTGGGTAGTGTGTAATACGTTTATGTACTGCATACCTGCAATTCCCTCATGACTCAGGGTTCCATCAGGACCTGCCCTACTTGAGGGCTCACTGAGAAGGGCAGGATGAGGCCACAACTTACAAAAATGTGGTCAGAGTTAAGGGAACCAAATAGGGATGATGAAGCACTCAGGGTCTATAAAAAGTGTAAGTGAACCCAGGTACAGCAGCCCATGCCTAGAATCTTAGTAGGCATGAAAGTTCGAGCCCAGTCTAAGCAACTTAGTAAGACCTGTCTCAAATATAGAGGTGGAGGTGGTGGGGTGGGAGTGGGGTCTGAGGATGTAGCTTATTACAAAGGCCCTGTGTTCAATCCCCAGGTCCAAAGAAAAGAAAAAGAAGGAGGAGGAGAAAGAGAAGCAAAAAAGGGAGGGAGCAAAAAGCAGAAGCTATTGGAAGCCATTACTTTTCTCCAGAAGGACCCTGTTACTAAAATGCTAGAGACAGGTGCAGGCATGCTGGAGGGTTTGATGATGCCATGGACTTTGCCAAAACCAGGTAATACAAAGATGCTAAAGAACAATATCCCAGCTCCTCTCTCCTTTGTGTGATCTCTTTCCAGTGCTTCCCATTGGCAAACCTAATGGGAAACAAGACAGTAATGGAGCACAGGAAATAACTTGCAGAGCTTTGCCCCTAGAATTCACAGCAGGATTGAGAAGGATGGAAAAGAGACTGGAGGGGAAGGCAGTGTAGATTATCAAGCACAAGTGCCCTCCTGAGCCAAGTACTACATTTGATGGCATGTGACTCTCTTGCCCTGGCCCCAGGGATGGTTCCTGAAAATGCATACTGAGCCAAAGGCAACCATCCCCAGGGTAAACCAGCTCGACGCGAGCCTAGTAGCCTGACCAACAGCAGCTCTATATTGGGTGGTAGCACCTGATTCAGTGGAATCCTCTCTGTTGGTGAACAGAAAAACAGTGGGAGAAAGAAGAGAAGGAAACCCACATTGGCAGAGAGGACAGAGGCATACAGAGAGAAGAGAAACAGGAAGAAACTCTGTCATAAATATGGCAGGCTTCTTAGGAAAAGGCTGCCATATCCTGTGTGGTGATTATTTGGCACATTTCCTTAAGTGCCTGCGTTCCTTATAGTAATCCCTGATCTCTAGTGTAACCTGAGCCTGTCTTTGATCTTTACAACCTGAAAGGATTCCACTAGTAATGTGCAATTGCCCTGATACTACAGTTGAGCTAATTGAGCAAGAAGAATTAAGAATATACCCAATGTGACACAGAAGTAAGTGCCCTCAAAGAAACCCAAACATGACCCCCCCTCTATCGCCAGCCCATAGGGCCTCCACTGAGCTAAATTGCCAGTTGCAACCCAAACAGGAATTCAAAGGCAGTCTTCTGATTTTCCCAAGAAAATGCTCCAATGATTATAGAATATTCACCCACAACAACTAATGAATTTTCATATTTTATTTGGCTCTAGAACTCACAGCCTTTTGAGAGCTATTCATAATGGTCTGGAAAACCCAAGGATGTTAAGAGCATCATCCCGGGGAGGTTTGAAGATATCCCTGGCTGAAATTACCTTCTGGAACAGGAGAGAAAGGTATTTCACACCAGCTTCCATTTCCTCTGCTAGATCCCCCCAAGACTAGAATGCGACCCAAGACATACTCAGAACAGTATGTGACACTTCCACAATAAACAACACTTGGCCTTGGAAGGATAGAGACCTTTTCAGTTGTATTGCAAAATAAAATACTGCATCTGCGACTGCTTCAGTTGCTGTAAGGAGTGTAAGCAATGGAACCATAACAGAGCAGCAGGAAGATTTTGGTGGGCAGCTGAATGTGTGGGGAAGACGTCAAAATCTACAAAAGGTTTCTAAGACCACCTGCCTCCTGCAGGCTTGGTAATCCCCCAAACCATCCTCTGATGCTCTTGTCATCAGTGTGGAGGGCAAGTTCATTTCCACAGGTCAGGCTTTGCTGTAAATGTCACGAACCCAGTTGGGCAATGGAAAAAACTCCAGAATCTTTTTCCACATTCAAACCAGAGCTTCCTTATCAGGTTCATCAAAGCATTTTTTAAAAAATACAAATGCCTTACCAATTTGCCCAGGAAGAATAAATCTTTGCAGCCACCTCAAAGGTTTGACAACTTTATTTTCATTGTGTGGAGCTGGGTGGGTCCCCCTGAACTGGGCTTCCTAAAGAGACCCAGCCCTTCTCCGCAGTTTCCAGGCCTGCCACTCCACTGAGCATGATCAAAGGGGAAGGAAAGTCGAGCCACAGAGCCTCGAGGAATAAAGCTAAAACAACAGATTTGTTTCTTGGCTTCTCTCTTAAATACGCTCAGAGTGTTTAAAGCCCTGTAAGGAAACACTCTGGGGCCCTGGATGTGAGAGAGGCACATCTAAGCCCTCTCCCAAGAGGAAATCTCTCACCTCGGTGGGTAAATTAGCTCATTAAGAGAAGCCAGCAGCAGGCAGGAAACCTGGCGAGTGGAAGCTTTAATTCAAAGCACAGAAAATTATAGATTTCTTTACACATTAAAAAAGCATTTATCTTGGCTAAAAATGAAACAACTTTTCAATGATCAACATATGGTTTAAATCTGCTTTACTAATTTATATCTTATCCACGAGTCTGTCTAGCCATTGAGCTATCAAGAGATTCAATTATATTTAATAAATCCTTGTTGAACACCTACTATGTGCCTCTGGCACATTTCTGAACCACACAAATATGAACAATAATTGAAGGCAGGTGTGTTGCCCCTGTCCAGGAGACAAGACTCATGGACCGAAACTTCAAAGATATTCGCAGTGCCCTTATCAACAGACAGGGTCTTTCTGACATTACGGCCACTGAGCTTGCATGGGAACAGTGCAAACTGGGATGGTATAAAATGCTGCACTGAGTGGAGTCGCGGGAAAGATGATCGTAGGAAACAGTGGGTCTCAGGCGGCAGGGCCAGACAGTAGCGGGTGAAGTTTCTCTGGAAGATTTGCTAAAGGACCTGAACTGACCTGCAGAAGCAGATGCATGTGTGGTGCTCGGAAGATTTGCTGGGACTCTTTCAGTTCCCCGGGGCTTCACTTCACCCTGGGATACAAGTACATTGGTCAGTAATTACACCTTTGCTCATTTGCAGTGCTCCATACTAGAAGGTCCTGACCCTTTCATGAATTATATTGAAATATTTTTGATACAAAAAAAGAAGTAAAAATGGAAACCAATTATACTGAAAAATACTTGCCAATTTACTAAAAAAAATGTGTGATTTAGTAATAATCTACAGTTTTATGAACATTTTAATGACTCGAATCCATCATAACCACAGGAACTTCCAAGCAGTGGTAGGTGTCAGTGGTACTGTCTCTATAAAACCTGTCCTGTGGTACAAAGCTATGGTGATCTGAATTAGTAACAAAGTCAGGGGTCCTATGAAAACCACATCTTGTAACTTATATTTGTGACCAAAGAAAATGATAAATTTTAGTTAGATATGAGTAAAATTAATGATATGAAATTTTTCATCTATGTCCATAGACCCCATTTAATTTCCTGGCTACCGTAATGAATTACCATGAATGTCATGACTGAAAACAACACAAAATCATTTCTAACAGGAAGGCCAGAAATTCAACATCAAATTTTCTGCAGGCTTCCCTCCCTCCTGACCCCAGGATGGACTCTCCACCTTCCCCTTACAGCTCCTCGTGGCTGCAGGCAGGTGTCCTAGGGCTTGCGGCCCCTCACTCCATCCCAGCCCCACGGTCACACACCTCCTCCTCTGTGTATCTGTGTGTGTGCATACATGCTTGCTCACGTGTGCAAGGTGTGAGCCCCTCTCCGTCTCACTTGTAAAGACAGTCATGACGGTATTTATAGCCCACCCAAATAATCTAGGCTAGGTTTATTCTCTCAAGACCCTTAATTTCATCATTTCTTTTGATGTGTAAGGCAACATGTAAGGTAACAGTCATAGGTTCTGAGAATTAGGAAACAAATATGTCTTTGGAGGGCTCATTTTGAACCTACCAAGACTCCCTGAATTCCAAAATCTGTGAACCATAGATGAAGAGCACCCATCCATCTGTCTTATAAAGGGAGTACATCAAGGTCACCACAAATATGATTTTATATGAACAAACTATGAATGACCAGACAGTAGTAAATGCCATGTAGAAAAATAAAGAAATAAAGTAAAGAAAATAGATCCAGAAAGAAGGTGATGACCATTGAACAGACTGGATGCACAAGTGGATGAACAAGGGATGAGTGGCAGGAAGCAGTGTGTGAAAGATGGTCCCTGGGAAGATCAAGTTTGCCGGAATGAGGTAAGACCATCGCAAGAACTTTCACAGTACTCCAATGTTTCCACGGTCCTTGCACAGTCAAGTAAAGAGAGGGAAGGGAGCAGAATGCGATACCTGCTTAAGAAGGGAAGTTCTGGCTGCTTGGGTTGAGTGTGGTAGGAGGGCAGACAAAAAGAGCAGGTGGCCTATGTGACAACTGCCATAAACAATGCAGATCAAAGAGGCAGGTGGGCAGGGCTAGGGCAAAGGGTAGAGGAGGAGAAGTGGTCAGCTGGAGGACACATTCGGAAGGTAAGGGCTTTCTAAGGTGGCTCAGATCTCAGTAAAACATTGGAGGAAAGTGGATCGGGGTGTGGCAGGGAGAGAGGAGGATGCTAGAAAGGGGAACACTTGTCGTCCCCCCATTAAACCTGACCAATAGGGGTATAAGCAGCACTGGACAGTGTATCTGAGAATCAGGAGACCAATGTGCCTTTTTGCCTGTCATCACATGGAAGAAGCCATGGGCTGGGGAAACAGGACCAGAATATGCAGGAGAAATGGAAGACCAACGCCCACTGAGGCAGATTTGCTGTACTGTGCTCCTTTCCTAACTAGAGCTCAAGACCTTTGTTGACTTGATCTAATTGTGCTTAGAAAAAAATAATATAGCAGCTTCCTGGTTCTCATCTTTTAAAATTACTTGAATAAAGGGGAACTCTAAAAATATACTCAGAAGACTCTGCGGGCTGTATCGTGCCCCCACCACACACACACACAAAAGATAGGTTCTAACCTCTCAGTACTTATAACTATGACCATATTTGGAAATAGGATCTTTGCAAATGTTTAAAATAAGGGCAGACTAGATTCGGGTGGGACCTAATCCAATATCTAATGTCCTTAAAAGAACCAGGATACAATGACCCACCCAGAAGGAAGGCAGCCACATGAAGACAGAGACAGAAATTGCAGCTGTAAACCAAAGAACACCATGAATTGCTGGCAACTACCAGAAGCTAAGAGAGCCAGGAGGATTTGTCTCTGCTATCTTCATAAGGAGCCTGGCCCTGTGGATACCTTGAGTTCAGGTTTTTATTCGCCAGAACTATGGCAAAATAAATTTCTCTGGTCTTAAGTCACCCAGTTTTTGATAATTTTGTTAGAGCAACAAAGTCAATCAATACAATGGACTTGTGTACAACAGAGAAAGTCACAGGACAGCCAAGTTGGACTTGATCCAAAGACTCCTGGTTCTCCCCTGCTTGATTGCCATGTTGCAATCTATCATTCCACCCATGCTGACAGAAGAAGCACAAAGAAAGTTCTCTCTGTTCAAGTGTATAACCTTCTCTGCCATTAAATCTTATCCCAAATTCCCACGATCAGTGCTTTGGCCCAAGGCATGAAAGAAAGACCTCTGCTCTCCAGGAGGGTCCCAAATATGGATGAAGTCAGGACAAGTTCTTATCACCAACTCTTTTTTATTTTTCAAGCCATTATGGTTGTCCTGGAGAAACAGAACATGGGATAAGTAAACAGCATGGGGGGAAAGGAGGGCAAATGTGGATCATGGGGAGTTTCTGGAGTGACAATTGCTTGGCATCAAAGGGTTCTAAGTGTAGTGACAGGGTGAAGTAGGCTGGAGTGAATTTACATGAGTTATGGTGTAACCCAGGGCAGTACACTTGCCCAAAGGAATCCTGCTATTTTTCTCAAAATAAAAATACTCACAGACAACTGGAAGTTAACACAGTGCCCTGTACAAAGCAGGCAATTGACACAAGCCAGGAAAAGAATTGAGAAGCCTAAAACTTAGTTTCAGCTCTACTATTGGATCACTTAATCTACATCACTTTTGTCTGCTGAACTTCAGGTCCTGCTTTGATAAAAGGGAGTTCCTAAAATGTGGTGATGCCTCAAAAATCACCTAGGAATATGAATAATAATGGTATGTGACATAATTTTTGTCATAGTATGTTTTCTGTCACTATGCCAGAATACCTGAGACTGGATAACTTACAAAGAATAGAAGTTTACATGGCCACAGATCTGAAAAGTCTAAAACTGGTGGTCACACCTGGCAAAGGCCTCATATTGCAACATAGCATAGCAAACAAGTGGAAGGGCAAGTAGGCATAGACAAAGAGACAAAATACACAGGGCAGCCTCACTTTATAACTACTCACTTTCTCAAGAGCAGTCCTGCAAGACCATGAACTCACTCCTGTGAGACTTAACCCAGTCCTATAAGACAATCATTAACCCCTTGATGAGGTGCTATCCTCCTAACTCAAACACCTCCTGCAAGTCCCACCACCCCTCAACTTTGTTATGTGGGGGACCAAATTTCAACCCTGTGTTTTGGAGAGGACAAAACGCACCCAACCCACAGGACACAGCACACTAATTTTTATGCAGTTTTCATTTATTAGCTCTAGGTAACAAACCCATTTTGGTAATTATGCTTGAACATAGTACCAGCCTCTTCAAAAATGGTACCATGAGCAATTAGGAGTTCAAGATTTTCTTCTTTATTGAAACTTGAGAAATTTTCTCTATTTGAGAAAATACTACAGCAGCCTGTGGGTACAAAACCACATCATCAAATGCTGCTTACAAAAATGCAACAGCATAGGCACATTTGAGTAGGGTGTGCTTTACTCAAATGATTTAAGCCATAATTAAACAGTTCACATTGTCTGTCATGCTTTTGATTAAACAAAATACAGAGTGTGAACATCTGACAAGTTTAAGCCACATCACCTCCTGTTTGACACTTCTACCCAGTCTGCTGACGCCATTTCTGGATATGAAATAAACTCTAATCAAAGGCATGCCCAGTTCAATTTGAGACAAACATCATGGTGGTTTACAGAAAACTTCCTTTTTGCACTGACCCACAACCTAAACGAAAGGTCAAAATCATTTAAGCTGCTTCAGAAATGGACGATTTTGATACAAACCAGCAATGCGGTGTGGATGGAAGCCCTTACAACTCCTTTGTAAGCTGCTGAGCTAAGTAAACACTAGGGAAGCCTGCTCTTGTTTACTCTGATACCATAGTCAACACTTTGGAATCATTAGCTTTGGGCCCTGGCATAAAGCTGCTTTTGAAACTCTCCGTTTCACTGTCAAGGTCGACTTCTGTAGCCCGCAGTACCCCGAAGGCCACGTTCTCCTTCAGCTGCATGTGTTCAACTTTCCACAGGTTCAGCGGGGCAGGGGGTGTCTCCTGAGACCCAGAGGCAGGATAGGGGTTATCTCCTCCTTGCCTCCTTTACCTAAAGATTAAATACCAAGGAGTCAGAGCTGGCTTTTATCAAATACAGAAGCTCCAAAGCAAGAAATAATACGCTGGAAGTGAACCATATGTGAACCCCAAATTTCTTGACCATAGAAATTTTATTAACATCAAACAACATAGAGACATGTCAGATTTTCTTCTAAGGTGCAAAACCTTCTGCTACAAGTATCACTACTTTACTAGCCAAATAGTATCAGTGGGATTTAATAAACAGATTAATATAATGCATAGCCTTCCTGGCTTCCATAGTGCACAAAGATTATATAGGTGTCAGTATAATAGGCAGGAGGCCTCAAACCCAGTCACTGAGCCATGAACACTACCTAGTGTGTAGAGACTTCCTGGAGCTGTGAAGTTCTCGCCATGTGTGTTTTCATTTTTTCTAAAAAAAAAAAAAAAAAAAAAATGACCCAGAAAGCACTCAAGACTCTAAAATTCTATGTCTAAGAACCAAATGAGAAAATGTGCCTGGGTACATCCCTAAGTATGTGGAGACATACCTATAAACTTAAAATAAATTCTCCTGAGTAGTATTATCTTCAATTATGAAGAACAGAACATTAGACACTAGCAGCACTTCACTAGCAAGGAGAGAGAAATTAAAGAAAAGTGATTCTCAGGGCTGTGCCCCAGTGCAGGTAGGCTGGTACAACACCTACCCTAAGAATTAACTGGCTGTTAACTGAGGGCAGCCAGACCTACATGCCTGAAATCAGGGAAAGGAGAGCACACACACTTACGGTAAGTCTAGAAAATCTCCCATGCCCAGGATTCACATGCCAACCCTGTAAGGGGGCAAATAACCCTGCAGCTGGAACATCACTTCACACCCCACACATCCCACAGCCTGGGATAATGTGCACATCACACAGCTGCCATAATCTGCATCCTGGCATCCTGGCCCATCCATGAAAACCTCAGCACAGAACACCCTTCACAAAGCAGGTACTGAATCATTTGAATGAGATATAGACTGGCTAAAGTTTGGATCAAAATTGTACTCAAATGTCTATGTATTAAAGGTTTGGTCCCCAGCTTGGTATGAGGATAGGTGGGACCTAGTAGAGGTCATTGGAGGTGTGATCTCAAAAGGGATTATAGGAGAATGATCTCTCTCTCTCTCTCTCTCTCTCTCTCTCTCTCTCTCTCTCTGTTGCCTCCCTGGACACAAGATGAGCAGTTGTGTCATGCATGCCACTATGATGTGCCATCTCACAACATGCCCAAAAGAAAAACAGTGGAGCCCATCCATTATAGGCTGAGACTCCAAACCAGTGATCTGAAACAAATCTTTTCTCTATATAAGCTGATTTATCTCTGGTATTTGTTATAGTAATAAAAAGCTGACTCATACACAAAAATGTCTTATGGTAATTAATTGACTAATTGTCAACTTGAATGGGGAACACCCAGCTGAATGGAGTCAGCCTGGTTCTGGGACTTGCTGTAGGAATAGTACCAAAGGAGAAAGGGCAAGAAGGATTTCAGCTGATAATCCTTGGAAGAGCTTCCTTGCAGCTAATTTTCCTTCCAAGGGCTTCAACTGAGCTCTGATTCTCACTTTTGCCAAGAATGGCTCTATTCTCTTTGGAGGAACTCTGGTCTTGGCCTTCACCTTGGGCATTGTCTCCTTGCTCTCAGCACAGATTCCTCACCTTGCAGGAGCACCAGCTTTTCTGCCTAATGGCTCAGACTCTCTGTCCTCCCGAACTGGCCCTTGGGCTTTCCGGTGCAGACCCTTTAGTCTTCCGTGGATTCCAAGCTTTCAGCCGGACCCTGCCCCTCTAGCACACAGGCAGCTCTCTTGAACTCTTCTACATTTGTCTATGGGTGAATACTGTCAACTAATCTTGTAAATTTCAGGTCCCACATTAAATCTGTTTCTCTTAAAATACTGTCTACAATTTATCTCCAATGAAAACTTCCTTCTAAATACCAGAAAGAAGGTTGTACAACCTGTGGTAGGCAGTTTCTCTCATCCTGAGGCCCTCGCTCAAAACAGACACAAGAATTTAGCTAACCCAGATGAAAGTAGGAAGCTATGGGCTCTTCTAGCAATGGCCCTTTCAATGTGAGTAAATACTCTGTGGACTGATCACCTGCCAAACAGTGGCAGCCAGACACACGTTGGGCACCTGTTCCAAGCATACAAGTTATAACATGCTGCTCGCCCCCTCTAAAGACTATGAACTGGATTCTTCTGATGGATTGACTGATGGATACACTGGTTGTTTTAATTACTGGTTGCTTAGTTGAATTGTTTGGGTTTTTGTTTTGTTTTCTTTTGCCTTACATAATTTTAACAAATGCTTTGGGATTGACCAGACCACCTAAAATATGATACATCACTAAAAAAAAATCATAGAGGAACATGTTCCTGGCTTTGGTGCAGGCAAAGATTTCTTAGAAAAAGCTCAGACAGTTCTCTATTGAAAAGAAACAAAATAATGAGCTCTCATAAAAATTGAAAGTTTTAGCCATCAAAATATGCTTAAAAATATGTAAATAGATTGGGTGATAACATCTATGTGTGAGAAAAGACATATCTTAAATACATGAAGAACATCTAAAACTCTATACTTAAAAATAAGTAACTCAATTTTTGAAATGAGAAAAAGACCTGACTCTACAAAATACATCTAAATAGCCAATATACACATGAAAAAACTATTTAAAATCATTACATCAAAATAATGCAAATTAAATCCATAATGAGATGCTATTTCAGACTTAATAGGAAGGCTAAAATAAAAGTGACTGACAATACCAAATGTTTTGAGACTGTACACCAAAAGGAACTTTCCTACATTGCTGGTGGAAGTATAAATGATAGGAACATTTTATAAATTGACATTTTTTTAAAAGCTCACCCTATGACCCAGCAATTTTACTCCTGGGTATTTATCTAAAAGAAATGCAAAAAATATATAGGTTAAGAAAAATATTCCAAGACTGTTCAGAGCCACTTTATTAATAATAGCTCAAAACTGGAAACACCCCAGGCATTCAGCCAGAGGACAACAGATTAAACTGTCGCATATACACATAATGGAATAGCACGGCAACAAAAAGCAGCAAATTATGAATACAGCATGTGGGTAGATGGATCTCAAAAACAACAGGTTGGGTAAAGGAAGTCAGACAGAAGGAGAAAATACTATATATTTCAGATTACATGAAGTTCTAAAACAAGCAAAAAAAAAATCTGTAATGATAGAACTCAAAATAAGTAGTTGCTTCTGGCAAGGGAAGAGGGACTGGGCCTCTAGTACTAGCCCTTGGGGTTTCCAATGTAGACCCCTCAGTCTTCCATTGCAGATTTCTCAGCCTGGTGATATGGACATGTATGGGACATTACATGGGCTCCAGGCCTTCCCCTGGCTTCTTTGAATCTCCTTTTGGTAAGCCAAATGGAGTCTTGTGAGATGACAGAAATATGGAGCTATATGTGGGGAAGTATTTGTCAAATGAAATCTAAATTCTCAATTAAGATACATGCATTTCACTGTGAATAGATCATACCTGAGTTAAAATATTTGAAAAGTGGGTGCCATTGGGCCAGCGACTTAGCTCAGTGGCTCAGGCAGTTACCTGGCAAGCACAAGGTCTTGAGTTCGATGCCTGGTACCAAAAGAGAGAGGGTTAGGGTGCGAGTGCTGACTAGGGGAGAGCCAGATGCCAGTTCCTTCTGGCACACAGGCAAGGAAAGAAGAAGAACCACTGTTCCTTCCTCTACCCCCACAATAAGTGACCGGCTGATCCAAAGAAACACAGGCTGTGATGATAGCTAATGAGGTAAAATGCAACTTAATGCTTGTAGTGCTTAGTGTTTCACTGACTTTGCAGGCCTAAAGCTGGTAGTCTGGTCATCTACTCAGAGGATAACAGTATACAACGTAGCAAATATGGGGATCTCCTTCTGAAGGTGGTGGCCATTGTTAATGCTGTATTATCTTGAAGTCCTGTATCATTTTCATAGTGTTGTTTGGTTGGGTTTTAGTCTGTTTTATCTTGTTTGATTCTGTTGTATCTGATGGCACGGGCAGCTGTTTCAAAGATAAGATATGTTATGGTAGCCATTTTAGATTTACTATTACCTTGTTTTGAAGCCCTCTATTACATTCATTGTTTTGTTTTTAATTGGTTATATTCTATATCTGTTTTATTTGATTTTATTATGTTTGAAGATATGGGCAGCTATTTTGAAAACAACAAGAGGCATTATGGTAACCATCGTTGATTTCCTATTATCTTCTTCTGAAATCTTGTGTCACTCACACTGTCTTCTTTTGATTGACTTTATTCTGTTTTATTTTGCTTGGTTGTATTCTCCCTAAAATTTAAAAAAAATATTTGAAAAGAGGACAGGCCATCCTGGGGAAGGTTGATGACACAAACATGAATATGGCAACATTCTAATCCTCAAGGACCTTCTAATGATGAGAGAGAAACAGCCTATCTGCCAAGACAAAGGGGTCAAGGAGAGCAAGGACAGGGTTACTGGACACATTTTACAACATGAATGTGGCGACTAAAAATCCTCTCAAAAAATCAGGTGAGATCCTAATCTTCAATGTAAATTAACAGTTGGATGGGGGAATAGAGAGCCAATGTGGCTGGATCCAGGCAAGGAGCACCAGGATTATAAATTCTGACATCATTACTTCAGTGTAGACCAGTTCACAGATTGTGTCCTAATGCGTTTGGGTTTTAGGAATTTCCATTACACTAAGATCAAGAAACCCTATCAATCTTCCATGAAAGGCACTATCTTAGTTACTTTTTCTTGTTGCTCAGACAAAATACCCAACACCCAACGTTAAAGAAGAAAAGGCTTATTTTTGTCTCACAGTTTGTAGAGGTTTCAATCCATAGTCAGCTGGCTCCAAAGCAGGGCAGCAGGGCAGAGGGAGAAACAGTTTATGGCAGGCAAAAGGTAAATTCCTAGCAACAATAGCAGCTTCTTTCTGCCCCTTTTATATTCTATCTAGGATACCCAGCTAAGGGCAGGTGCCACACCAATCAGTGGACTAATTTAGTAATCACACACTTAATCCCAGCACCCTTAATCCTAGCATTGCACCATGAATCAATCCCAGCATCTCACACTGTACATCCAGCCACCTCTGAAGAGCCCCACTGATGACCACATGAGGCTTTGAGGGGACATCTAGACACAAAGTGTAATAGGCACAATCTGCACAGGGCTGACGACCAGCGAGATATCTCCCCACTGGTCTGTCCCAATACCCAAACACCCACATCCTAAATTCCTTTGGGTAAAGGTAGAGAAAGATATGTAAGGACCCACCACCCTCATTTGAAAACTTAGTCTTTTCTCTGAGAGGTTTTCCCTCAAGTGACAGCCTTCCTATCCTCCCATGGGCTTTTCAACATTCTTTCCTGCATCTTTCATGACATGCCTTGGCTGATAATTTCAATTTTTTTCCCAGAGATTGAAGCCTTAAAAGGCAGTGAGTAGTGGGGCAGTGTTAACACCTGGAGACCAGGCCAAGGGAACCTAAAGTCTACTAAAGAGGCCTAATACACTAATCCCTAAGCTTCTAGATGATTTTTCTTCAGCCACTGTTCGTTGGCCATTGAAACACCATGGCAGTGCCCTCTTTGAAGGTTCAGAGTTACGCCAGCCCCTTCTTTACCCTGCAGGTCACCCTGGCTCAATGCATACATAGCAACGAACCAGCTGAGCCAGTACAAACAAACACACTTCAGCCCAACAGAAGATGTGAGAATGTTCCAAAAATAAGAAAGTACAAGCACTGGGAGGCAGAGTTGTATATTAAGCAATTTCATTTTAAAAAAAGAAAGAGAAAGAAAATGATCAAACCTGAGAATAAATGCACCTGTGGGTCCCTAGTTCTACTGAGGTCACCAAAAATCTCTCCTCTGTTTGCAAACATTTCAGCAGCTACTGAAGGAAGGCAGCCAATAAATGTTTTCCAAACCAAGATTAATGGCTGATTTGTCATGTGGCAGGGAAAGGTGAGCCTCTGTACCTCACCAGAGGAAGCAGACAGGAGAGGAGGTGGGGCAGTACTGATTTATGGGGTTGGAAGAGGCTAATTACGGCCTGATGGTGGGAGATAAGGGGCCCAAAGACTTTTGGAGAAGCAAAGCGAAAGGCAGGCACACAGGCTGCACCAAGGGCAAAATCTAACTGGAGAAGCAGAGCCCAGTGACCACACGAGCATTCCATGAAAACCCAGTGTTTGGAAAGCTCCCAGCGCTGTGAAGAAAGGCTCAGGTTCCTGCACCTCAGATATCATTGACAACAAAGTCCTTGGGCTTTATTTAAAAAGGAGCTGCTCCATGTGACTGCCTGCACCAAGTGATCACCATGCAGATCACCCTGCATGCCTCCTCTTTCCTTCCAAGCCCAGAGTCCCCCAGGACAGCTTGCCCCGTGCTCCAGTAGGTTGGCTTGCTCAGCAGAAGTTGTCACTCCAGACAGCCTAAGCACTGACGGTCTTTACTTGCTCCAGCTACGATGGCTTCTCTAGACTTCCAGTGTCCCAGAAGAGCCACCAAGGACACAGTAGGCTGCACTTGGCCTGGAAGAGTAAGAGCACCAAGGAGGGAATCCAGGCTGGATAGTGCCAGGGCAGCCACTTCACCTCCCAGCTCAAGCCTTGGGGCCCACATAGAACACCTGCTTTACTTTACTTTCCTCACCTTGCCTTTTTCTGTCTGGAGCAGCTGTGTGTCATTTAGTGTGTAGGGGGTGTCTGTCTGTCTGTCTGTCTGTGTCTATCTGTGTATACTTACAAATCACTCAGTCTCCTCACACAGCCTCCAAATGATGAACCTAAGACAAGCTACCTGTATTGGGCATCTCATTTGGGTGTGTAAAATGGGCATCTGCCTAAAACACAGCATTCTTTTTCTTTCTCTCACTTTAAAAATGTGTACACAAAGAGGCAAGGAAGTGAAGGAAAGACAGGCAGGAAAAGTGGGAAGGAAAAAGGAAGTGAGGAAGGGAA